>PVKA01018642.1:0-11511 GCA_004027165.1 Ctenomys sociabilis
GATTATTTCGTCAATGTTATCTTCCAGAGTATAAATACAGTGCATCTCCATCGGTGCTGCTTCTGACAGTTGAGAGAAGAATCAAATAAACCAGAGAGTAATGAAGACAGAAGAAATATGAGCCAATGCTCTGGCAGTGTCACTGGTAGAATGATGACTTGTAGCAGTAGAAGAAAAATATAAGAATCTGAAAATGGACCAGAAATATGAAGATTATATAGGTATAACCTGAACTTGTTGACATGCAGAAATGAAAAAAAACAATACTTTCCACCCTATGTGGTTGCTCTCCTCCTTCAAACTATTATTGTCACAATTTTCCTTTTGAAATTGGTATAGAGAAATTGTATCTTGCTATCTTTTTCTGTATTCTTGCAACACAAAAATCTGATAATCTGGAAACACTTTTTAATTAGAACTTGTGGACAATTCATGGGTACAGTGATTTTCCTTGACTAGATTTTTTGCATCCTAGTTTCTCAACATATATTTATTAAGAAATCTTGTACTTAAGTAGGAATCAATATCTAAATACTAGTTTAAGGGCCAGGGAGATGGCTCAATGGGATAAGTGCTTTCCTGGCAAGTGCAAGGGCACGAGTTCAATCCTCAGGTCTGCCAATAAATAAATAAATAAATAAATAAATAAATAAATAAATAAATACTAGTTTAGTTCTTGAACAGTGTAGTTAACAAAATTGAGTATCTCTGTCTGCCCTCTTAAAGTGCATATATTATGGAATAAGGAGACAACAGGCAAACAGATGTGCAAAGAATTGCAATTATTTGGAGAAAGGAGGGATTGAATTAGGCCTGTCGTTTAAGATTGAAATGATAAGAGTAAGTGAAAATTTAGTAATAGGAAGCAGCATTTCAACAAGAGGGTGTGAAGCACTATGTAGACCGCGATATGGCTTCACAATCCTTTGGAGTTCCTGGGCTGCATGGAGTAGAGAAGAATTATCTCAGTTTTCACAAAAAAATTATAATATGTTTTATGGATATAAAGACCAAAACTTCCATAATTTATAGTGTTTCTATAAAATTTAAAAAGAGGGCAACATAACCATAAGGCAATGGGATATTTGACTTTATTTTTGTGGACCAAATATGCTCATGTCTCCCAAGATGGAAAAGGTTGACACTTCTAGGGCTCTCTCATGCTTATCAAAATTTTTTTATTTAATTTTCTTTTCTTGCACTTTGTCCTTTATAATGGCTACTCACTGGTTCTACAAGTTAAAATACTGTCATCACAAATCACTGCAGAAATTTTACTCTGCCGATTGATAAAGTGTCTGTGTCAGCCTTCGCTTCCCTCTTTGTTATGCATACAATCTACACTGGGGCACTGGGTGTTGAAGTCATGAGAAACAGTCACTGAAACTCACAGAATGATATTTAGCTTACTAGGGCTGTCCAGATAGTTCAGTGGACTAAAGATACTTCTTAGGCACAGCCCAAGGCTAGGATTCGATCCCTAGCATTCAGAGTCAGCTCTGACCCAGGGAACGCTGAGCCAACACTGACACTGGGTGTGTTAGTACACTCCTGTACTCCCAGTGCTTGGGAGGCTGAAAACAGGAGAATCACTTCCAGTCTGATCGCACAGCGAGACTCTACAGACCGTGTAGACCCTATACTAAATACATTTAAGTAAAAGAATAAGAAAAAATATTAATTTTTCTACCTTGTGGGCCCTCCTTATTAACTCCCAGTTTCCAAGTTCCCTTCCTGTAGCAGGTGGGACACATCTGCTGTAAGCTAAAGGTGAATCTGACTCCTTAAAACTTTTAGAACAAAGTAAGTGCAGTTAGAGCACTAGGAGCCATATGAAAAGAGGCAGGGAAGGAAGGACACGATGCAGGCTTCACAGATGAGGTGGGAAGGAGGGGCTTTCATGAAATTCTATAAAATGACACTGGAGGGATTTTAGATCTATTTTTCCACAACCAAAGCTAATGGTCTACCTTTAAAAAAGGGTATGATGGGAAATAATTTGCCGTATATATCAATGGAAGTTTGGAGACCAGTAAGAATATCAGTGGATGCACACATGCATCCAGTGATGACATAGAAAATGTATGATATAATTTAAGACAAGGCAGAAAATTGTGCTCATATAGATGAATGTAAGGGTAAAGGAAAGTAAACCTTTCATGTTGGAAGTGAGGTCCACAGAGAACACAAGTAAAGTGAGGGAATCAGAAAAGTTTCAGCCTTTTAGTTTACTGAACTATTTTGAAATGCAAGCTGAGGAGTCCCATACAGATAAAGCTGGATATAAAAAATTCTGTATTTTCAGGGAAAGCTATATATTGGTCAGCTTACCGGCTTCTTGGACACAATAACTGAAGATGTCTCATTGATATTTGTCCCTCAATAAAATTATTTTTAAAAAAAGAGGGGGGAGAGGCTTATTTTGACTCATGTTTTCAAAAGTATATGGTTGGATGTCTTCAAGATAGGAACAGTATGGAACAAAGTTATATTTCTGCCAGCTAATATGCAAACAGAAGGGTAAGAACCAAAGAGGCAGAGGTTATGTATTAATGTAGGTGGTGTCCCCATGACCCATTTGCTGTACCTGGGCCCTACATCTTAATAGCCCAATCATCTGTGGACTGACTAATCAGTAGAGTACCCACTGGTGAGATTAAGACAGTACAGCCCAACCAGGGGTCTCTTAATCCCATTAAATTAGAAATCAAGATTGCACTTCAGATTTTAACTTTCTGTGCAACTAAAAGCATTAGATTAATTAAATGTGACCCCTAAAATCTTATTTACAAGGTAGTCTTCAAGCACCTAGAATAGCACCTTGTCTTTTGTATAGGCTCATATTGCTTCATAATATCATGTTAAAGGCAGGAGACAGAAAAAGAACAAAACAGTTTGAGCGATTTGAGAGATAATATTTTGGTGTCTGATGCCTACTATAATACAGTGTCAGAAACTAAGCAGCTTTCAAAAACAGAAATTATTCTCCCATGGTTTGGGTGCTAGAAGTCTGAAAATAATTTCATCTGGCAGAGAATCTGATGTCAAGATAGAATGCTCTCTCTGAAGTCTCTGAGAAATCTGTCCTCCTTTCATTGTGGTAGTGGCTGTCATTCCTCTGTAGCTTATAGCTGTGTTACCTCCAGGCTCATGTTATTCACTCTATGAATTGTCTTCTGTTCTGCGTCTGCATCATATCTTGTTCTGCCTCCCTATTATAAAACACATAGGATTGTATTTAGATCTCCCTCACATGAGAAATCCAGTGATAACTTTCTCATTTCTAAACCTTTAATTTACTCATCTGTGAGAAATCTTTCATTAAATAAGGCAAAGTTTATTGGACAGAGGACTAAGGGGAGTGGGTATTTTGCAGGACCATTTATAAGACAATCACAGATAGCAGTGAGCTTGACAATTTCATCAGTTATGAAGTTATAAGGAAATGTGAGTAATAGTAAAATGTAGCGTGCTAAAGTATTACAGTAGCATGAAGAAAAATTAATTAATTCACAAAATGACCAGGGATTATTACTCCTACAACCTGAGTCTTAAAGAAAGAAGTTTTTATGTTTGAGAGTAAGGAGAAGGAACCCCCCAAACAGAGAAGTTTAGAAGTAGGTAAGTTTCTCTGAATGGTTGGTGCTCTGTAAAGAAGAAACAAATGAATATCCATAATTCAAATACTAAACAGGAAATTTTATTGAGTCCTTATTATTATTCATCCTTTAGAGTATAAAAACTACCTGATATTTGTAAAAGTCCATATACTTAGATCATCCTTAGAGAATTGAGAAGTGTCTACACAGAAGAAGTGGAAAACAGCATAATCAATATGTAATTATATGCTCACCTTTGTAGTATTCACTAGGACTTGTGAGATAAAAATTAATCACCAATAAAGGGATTTATTTTGGAGGACAGACAGATAGATCATAAGAGATCGGCCAATTTGAGCAAGTGGGAAAATAAAACTTGGAGCGTGAGGTAAACAGAAGGGAAAACATGAGTTAAAGAACAGTATTTGGGCATGCAAGAAACAATGAGAGCAGCAACATGTTTAAGGCCCCTCTAACAAGAAATTAGGTTGGGCGAATGAAGAGACTGTTATAGTACTTAAAGTTTTAAGAACATAGAGAATGTGGCTCTTCGCAGTGCCTCACAATCAACACAGACCACGCAAGCCTGCATTTCTGAGGTAGATTTTAAACTACGTAGTTACTGTCATAGATAATCAAGGCAGGTCTGGAGAGGAAACAGATTTTGACCTCCAATGAGAGATGAATCTTGTGAAAGTAGAGTGTGTGCTTTATGCTTTTCAGGTTTTCCCAGTCTGTAGACAGGAAATACCATAGGAAGCTCCAATAGAAGAAGAGAAAACTGATACACAGCATTAGAGGAGGTGGAGACAAGTATCTGGGATGGCAAGAGACAAATGTAGGTGACAAGCTGGCAGCAGAATCATTCCAGTGATTGTGTCTAATCACTGCTCCAGTGGCTTTGGTGATTTTCACTGCCTGACACCTAGCCGAGAGACCAAGTGAAAGTAGCCCAGTGAGAGCTGATTTTCATTCAACGCACACACACACACACACGCACGCACGCATGTACGCACACATGCATACATGCTCAGACATGCTTTCCCTGGTCTTGCTTATTTGGAAACTAAGTGTGAAGCTTTTGGCCTGTCTACCTTGGTAGATTTGATAAGATAATGTTTACAAATTGCCCTGGGAACCATAGAAGTTTTCTACTAATAAAAATTATTTTCCTGATGTGACATCTTGTTTGAAAGGTTGAGAAATTGCCTGTGTTCATTTGAGGGGTTACTGAAAGCAAATGATACAATTTCAGCACTTGGAAAATGCAAACCTGGCTGCCTGTATGTCTCCCTTCTGCTCATCCTTTGTTGATTTTGCACATATTTCAGAACTGATTTCAAAACAAGCAATACGCAACATGTAAAGATATGACATCTAATTTTGTTCTGCTTTCAGGTTTGGATCAAAACAGTTTATGACTTCTTTGCCTCCTTCACTCTGTCCCTGTCTCTGTCTCTGTCTCTGTCTCTGTCTCTGTCTCTGTCTCTCTCTGTCTCTGTCTCTGTCTCTGTCTCTGTCTCTCTCTCTCTCTCTCTCTCTCTCTCTTTCTCTCTCTCTCTCTCTGTCTAATTTTTGCTCACAACACCTTTCCCTAGAGGACACTGCATATCAGAGAGAGATAGTACAGTAGATTCCAGTAACACACAATCCAAAAGCAGGGTCTTTATTACTGTGATTGCAGTATCATGTGGAAATAAATGCAAAGACAGAAATATCTGTGCAAACATAAATATAGTTCAACAAAACTGCTCATAGACATCAATGACTGGCATTCCGCACTGCTTAATTTGGCCCTGGGGACCATCTTAAGATGTGAACAACTGTCAAATCAGTGGGACACACTTCCAGGAGAATGGAACAACAAAGGGGATTTCAGTTCAAAATACAGGAGCAGTGGAAGGTTCACCGAGTGAGATAATGAGGCATATTAGGAAATCTGTAAGCCTTTTTTCTTGTATTTTAGGGAATGGTCTACAGGGTGTTCAGGGTCTGACTACTAGATAAGACTAATAGTGATCCACCTGTTTACTGCCTCCCAAGAGCTCGGATTCCATGTGTGTTCCAACATGGCCAGTTGCAGTTGTTATCTCAGCAATCTGGGCCCCTGTGCCTCCTTGCAGACTCTTTAATCTGCTGAGCTATTTGGCCAACCCTTTGTAGGTCTTTGATACAGTAGGTGCACAGAGCCCAAAATGAAAATGTCATGCGTAATTAAAGATTTATTTCTTTAAGACTCAGGTTGTAGGAGTAAATATATAACACCTTGCATGTTTTTATGAATTCAAGGGGACCTAAAATAACGATTTACACCATCAAGAGTCATAAGGCCAGAGCTTTCTTAAAAGTAAGAAGAATCATTTAAGTGACTGAATGATGCTCCTTTGCTAAACATGATATACAAGTACGAGCACAGAGAGACACTCTCTAAAGATAAATTACTGATATGTCTCAAGTGCTTATTCTGTGGTATGGTTATTAGGATCTGTCATAGTCCAGTGCTGACTCCTTCTGGACCCACAATTCCAGAGTTTGGATGAGAAAGGATTTTGAATTCTTCCCTATATTTTCTTGTTGTAAAGGTTCAGTCCCTGTGGGTTTCCAGTTGTCACTATTTCATGGGGCTGTGTTCTTCCTTTTGCTATAGTAACTCAGAAAGCAGCTGTTTTGGGTGTGGAGGTCAGAACTCAGTGCAGCTCAAGACTACTATTTACAGGAGGAACATGGAGGGGAGAAATTACTATAATATAACATGACCAAAGGAGGAGCTTGACCTTGTGCAATACTAGGAGGGACAGCACATAGTTGCTGTCTGGCTTTGTGAAGAGATACATCTTTCCTACCAGGCTAAGTACCCTTTCTGAGAAAACCCCACTGAGGAAGAAAGCTAGGAATTTATGTCTGATGAGTTAAAGCCAGACAGTAATCATTTGGAAGTCCAGAACCCAATGTAGACGAGGAGAAAGGGAATGCATTAACAAAAGGGGATTTGCCATAGTTTCAAAACTGTAAGGTGGGGTAAGACATTAGAGTTTAAACTGAAAATATCAAAGAAAAAATGGAAAGATATCACTCTGTACACAATACACAGCTTAGGAAAAGTTCTAATGCAAAAAAATGAAGCTTCTCTGCCATGTTGGCCAACAAATTGCCTAGTGATCATAACCACTCCTTCAAAATATTCAGGACTTGTTTTCTCAAGGTGCACTTATGGGATAAGGCTGTTTGTTCCACAACGGGGATAGTGCTAGCTGCTCCTCAAGGATAAATACATTGAGCTTATTGCAGCATCAAGACAGTAGCAGATATTCAATAAATGAGTACATACCATTCATACCAAGGTCTATTGCACACCATGCTGGTGACTTTCAACTTTCAACAAACCACTATGGAAACAATATGCAATGTATTTATTATGGAATCTGTCCTGTTAATTTGATTTGAAACTGTTTCATTGCTATTTGTTCTTCAATTAAAAAAACATTCATATGCATTAATTGGAGACTGTTATGTGGTAGCAGTAGGAGCTGATTTAGTAGAGGTTTGTTTTTTCTGTTAATGCATTTGGTGCAAGGTCTCACTATGCAGCTCAGACTCTTAGTAATTCTCCTGTTTTCAGTCTCCCCTGGCACTGGGATTACAGGCATGCACTGTTATGCCTGGACTCGGTGGCCAGCTCAGCAGGCCCTGGGCCAAGGCCATGCCAGGTTATTAAATCTTGGTCCCTGTGCTTGCCTAAGAAGGCAGTTAGTCTGCTGAACTATCTCCCTAGCCTTTGAGTGATATAAATCAGAGTAGGTAATGAAAAGCATTTTGTAAATCAAATGATTAAACATTTATGGGTAAACCTTGCAATGCCAAAAGAAGCTTTGTAACTTGCCTAATTTCATGAACAATTTGAGGAAACTCTGAATTCTAATTCAGATAGTAGCAACCCTGAGTTTTCAAGGGTGGTATTGCACTTGCCAACTATAGCTCTTCCTAAGTGTGATCACAACCTCCCTATCTCCCTTCAAATAGGTCTATTTTTATTAATTGACAAAAATACTGCAAAATTAGTGTGCATTATCCAACCAGGACTCAAGAAGAACGAATGTCATGTACAGGTGAGTGCTGTACTCTTTGAAGTAGTAAGCTACACAAAGATTTAAATATCTCTGAAGAAAATTGCCTACATTGTGTTGTTAAAATTAGAGCTGGCCTTCTCTGAATACAGAAGAAATGCTTTTGCTGGAATAAGAATCGTCAAATGCTTTTTCTTTGCCCAACTCACCTAGAGAACTCAGCAGCAGACCAGAAGAGAAACTGTAAAGCCACGACTTCAGAAACAAAAAGAAAACTTATCAAGAATGACTACTTTCAAATATCAAACTTCTAATGGATGTCAATTATGTTTTATTGTCTGAAAGATTAATCATGAACATTGAAAGAAACTATGACAGACTCACATCATTAGCAGTCACTTTCCTGTTCTTAAAGCAGTGACTGTGTGTGTGTGTGTGTGTGTGTGTGTGTGTGTTTACTCTATAACTTTATGTTTTTTTTTCTGGTTTTACACAAATCATAGGGAGGGTTTCATTTTCTTGGCTGTAAAGATGCGAAAATTTTAAATTAAAAATAACCTTTCGGCTGATTTCTTGCATAATTGCTATCTTGCTTTGCTAATAATGTCACTGAATTATAACTTGCTGAAGCCCTGGGGATTTGCATGTTAGTTTATCCTATGAATTCGCACTGACATGGTTTTCAGTCAAGTGCATAACGAAATCCTGTGGCCAGGAGCAAGGCAGGAAGCATTTGCATTGAAAATCAGGAGGAGATTAGAGGCAGAGTGGCTCTGTGCTGACTCCCTAAACACTTCCAATGATGGAAATTTTCAGTCTAAAATTCTATTCATTTCCATTAAATAACTACGGCTGCTGAGCCGGTTTCGCTTCAAATCCCCACAGCAACAAGTAAAGGCGAGGGAGGACAAGAGAGCAGATAGCTGCCACAGTACGACATGTATTTGTGGCATGGCCATCTGCCCAAATCTTCTAAAATGGATATAAGGCAGATGTGGGGACATTTTTGCTGAAAATACATCTTCTGTGGCAAAAACAATGGGCAAAGAAGCAATTGCCTTTCTTGTGGAAGGCAAGCTATGTAAGGCTGGAGAAGAGCTCGGTGTATTTCAGGAGGTCATCAGCTGCTTGAAGTATAGTCTAGTTTTGCTTTCTGAAAAATAAAACTGAGTGAATGTCCTTGTAGGTTGTGAGGCTTGTGAGGTTTATGGGCTTCATTCTTGTTGTTTTTCCCTTCTCCATTGCTCCTTTTCTGAGATTTGCTCCAAGTACTGATGCTCAGAGCAGAAGAAGGACACAACAGTTTGACTTCCAAACAAGATTTATGAAACTGCAATTCTAACTGGATGTACAGGGGATCACAGGCTCTGCCATTTTTAAAGCTATAAAACATTCAACTGTGCACTCAGATTGAACCATGGAAGGAAATTAGGTTCCTCAGAATTTCAACAACATTCTCAAAGCTAAAGACTAGCTACCAGCTGTTCTATACAAATTAGTTGCTGCCATAAAGCAGAGGTCGATGTGCAGAACAGAGTATTATTTTAAATAAAGGGATGTTGCTAAAATAGAACTGTGATAGTGATGAGGATTCACTCTTTGTTTCAGTGTTGCAGAAGAACTCAAGAACTTGTAGACTGCTAGGGAGGCAGTCTACCACCAGACCTCTAGGATTCACATTGTTTTGTATTATTCTCTTCCTTATGTCAGTATTATGGTAAGAACTGGATTAGCAATTCAGGGTTCCATACAAGTGATTCTTCAGTTATACACAGCTAGAGTCCGGGTGCAATAAAAAACACACAAAGAAAGAAGCAGTTCTTGAGATGGGAAGATACCTCAAGGGAATAAGAGCTTTTCTTGCAAGTGTATGGTCCCAAGTTTGAACCCTGGTACCACCAAAAAAAAAAAAAAAAAAAAAATGCAGGTCTTGCTATACATTAGGAAAATGCATTTAAATTATTCGTAGACTAGGCATAAGGACTAAGACTACACCTTTCTTAGCCAAGTGTGATACCTATTTTGATGTTTCATAAAATGAAGCCCTTGGATGGCTAAACAGAAATTCCAGGAAATTTCACATATGATAAGTAGGAAAAGCCAGAAGCTTTGAGGACAATGTAAATTCGTGATCAACAAAGCTTAGAGAACTAAAAATATTTTTATAAGTGTAGACAAATAATGTTTGCACAAATAAAAAGTTAGACCTTAAGATAAATTGTCTCTTACAACAATGTACAAAAGATAAAAAGCAAGGTAACAATGTAAAAGTACCATAAAGTACCATCTTTGTAAATTAGAGAAAAGAAAAACAAAACAAAATGTAAAATAAGAAATAAACAAGCCCCTTAGAGTGCCTCATGGTTAAAGAGGACTGAAATTAGGAAAACTGTTTGGAGCTAAGTTCAAATTCCCATAATATAGTTGAAGGGAAAATTCACATTGCTTCTATAATTCTGGTTTTGAGTTCCTGGGTAGCTAAAATAAAAAAAAAAAAAGAAACAACAAGAATACCTTTTGTTTAAAGAACAAGAAAAATATTCTTGTTTTAATTAAATTACCTCATCTATTCACACTGTTTGTTTCTCAGGAACAGCTAAGGGCTTGCTTTGGAAAATTTAACTGATAATATACCCTTGCTGTCTTCCATAGTGTGATTCCTAGAACGGAATCACTGGTTAATCCGAGGAACTCCCAAAAATATCCCTGGAGGGATGGAGCTCACAACATCCTACCAAGTCCCCCCAAATGCTTCTGATACTTTCTAAAGCTTGAGAATTATTGTTAAGAACAATAAAGCTACTAAGGTTTTTTTCTTAACTTTTTTTTAACCTTAACATGCTATTACTTCTAATAAAGAAAATGCCATTTGGTATTTTAAAACCAAACCGTGGGGATTTCTTCTTCATAATGAAGAAAAGAGCAAAACCATCTAAGAATTATAAAATCACAAAAAAATCAGCAACTGGGATCTCATCTTATTAAAAAGTTTTTTGTGCAGGAGAAAGAAAAAAAAATCACCATTAAGATAAAGAGACATCTCACAGAGTAAGTAAAGAAAATTTTTCATAGTTCTGCCTCAGACAAAGAATTAATATATCTAGGATATATAAAGTATATATATCTGGAATATATAAAGAACTCAAAAACATCAGACACCCCAAAATTTAAAAACTCAGTGAAGAACTTGGCACCTGAAGTGAATAGAAACTTCTCAGATGAAGAAATACAAATGGCCAAAAATATATGAAAAAAATATTCAACATAAGGGGTCATTCAAATGATTAAGTTAAACAGCAATGATATTCACTCCAGAAAGAATGGCTGTCATCAAAAAGTCAGCCAATAACTAATGCGGGAGGGGCTGTGGGGTAAATGGAGCCCTTCTCCACTGTTGGTGGGACTAGTCCACCCCTGAGGAAATCAGTGTGTAGATTCATCAAAAAACAAAAATTAGAAATGCCCTGTGCCCCAGCTATACCCCTTTTCAGCATGTTCCTGAAAGAATTAAAAGCATCATACCTTCAGGATATAAGCACACCCACATTTATAGTAGTACAGTTTGTCCTAACTAAATGGTGAAAATAGCCCCAACGTGCATGGACCAAAGAAGGTAGATACAATGAAAATACGCGGAGATAGATACAATGTGGCATAAGCTTGAGATATTTCTAGTTTAACAGATGCATCTTGAGACTGCCTTCTGAAGTGAAATAAATCAGACCCACGTACCACATCTTGTCTCCGATGTGAGAAACTGAAATTATAAAGAAGACCACAATGTAGGAAAGATACTGGGAAATGAAAATAAAATGTTCAGATGAGAAAGGGAACAGTGTGGGGAGAAG
>PVKA01018642.1:19013-43668 GCA_004027165.1 Ctenomys sociabilis
GACACAGACACAGACACAGACACAGATACAGAGACAGAGACAGACACAGACACAGAGACAGACACAGACACAGAGACAGAGACAGACACAGACACAGACACAGAGACAGAGACAGACACAGACATAGACAGACACAGACACAGACACAGACAGACACAGACACAGACACAGAGACAGACACAGACACAGACAGACACAGACACAGACACAGAGACAGAGACAGAGAGTGATGCCAAGAAGGTGCAAAGAGGAAATTGCTCCTATGTAGTAAGTTTATCACACAAATATTCTTTCACGTGTAAATTTTGTGCAACAGTGATTCTAATCTTTCCTTCTGCTTCACCTCCAAGTTCTCATTCTTGATGTTATTTTGAAAAGGAATAAAGAAGCACATGCACTTTTTCTTCAGTGGTTTCATTCAAAATGTATCATTCAAAATGTATAGCTTACTTATGTATTATTTATGTTTCAGTCACAGTTTAATGTTGCTGATATAATTTTTCTTATAGGACAGGGTCTACAGGGTCTCTGGGGTCTCAGTACTAGATCAGGCTCATAGTGATTCTCCTGTGTTCAGCCTCCAAAGAGCTAAGATTACAGGTGCGCGCCACCAAACCCAGTCTCAATTGCCTTCTCAGGATGTCCTGGAGGCAGGGCTAGGAAGGCACGGGCACACAGGGGATGGAAACTTGGCTGCTGTATTTGCCCAAGCAGGCGTTTTAATTCACTGAGCTATCAGTCTGGCCCGTTGATACTATTTTTTAATGTGCTGTTTTATACCCCCTATTTTTCTCTTTCTTTCTTTTTTTTTTTTTCTTTTCTGGCTGCACATTGGCCATTTTAATGTACTGCTGTCTAACACTGTTTCACAGCATAATTTCTAATATTTCCACTAATGTTTCCACATTTCCATATGGAATATTTTACATGAACATCGTGGTATCTTTCTTCCAAAAAGCTAATAATGAGTCTTGCAAATGTGTGACTAATTGCTTCCAGAGCATGTCACTCCTGAGCTCCCACCTTGGATGCGCCACCTCTGAGACGTGAGGAGCTCCACACTCTGTCCATTTCACTGATCCTTTTACCACCCAGAGAGCTAAACACCGATTCCTACCATCATCATCATGATAGAAACCTACTTGCCATAACCAGGTTTATTCTAGAGCACCATAATTCCCTTCATGTGGTAAAACACATGAAAAATTAATGTTTGAGGGCCTTAAAGAAAGGAGAATTAGTTAAAATTTTGATTTTACTCCTGTGTCTCATACTCACAAAATCCAGGTTGCTGTAAGGCACGGTATGTTAGAGGCGCTTCCCTCGGGCTCTGCAAATTCGTCCAGTGGAAGGCAAGGCACTGCAAGTTAAATCTGGCCACACCATTTGATTTCCTTTTGTCTGTGGCTTCTTTTTTCCAACAATTGCATACTGGGGTAATGGCAGAAGAGAGCACAGCACTATGCAGCAACTAGTAAATATTAAAATCTGGCCCCAGAAAAAGTTAGTTAACTTCCTCTCTGGCCAAAGTGAGTGATAGTTCTTAGGATAGACTCTAGGCCCTATTTTTTTTGTTTTTTTCTACTTTTTCCCAGTGATACTTTGGGGAAAACCCATAAGAAATCTCAGGTCTTCTTCAACTCTCTCATAGTCAGGGGTTCTTAATTTGGATTTTATGAATGAGAATATTTTGAGACAAAAAATGTGTGTGTGTGTGTGTGTGTGTGTACGTGTGTGTTTTTCATTATATGTGTATTCATTTTCCAGAGTAATGAGCATTGATTGGTTGATGGTAGATTCTGTGAGGCCTGGACTTCACTCCAGTATTTCACTTTGGCTGTGTCAAACATTTTGCAGGTTACTAAGCCTTTTTAAAGTTCAATTTTCTCATCAGAAAGTGATGGGGCTACTTACATCTACTTGGAAAGTAATCTGACTTTGTATAAATTCACAGCGCATGGGAAAGTGCTCACTGGCAGGTCTTCATCCCTGGATGGGAAACCTGATAAATATTCACTGCAGAACAAACGTATCTGCCACTCTTATTTCCGAAGCAAACTCAGCCTAAGAAAACTAATCCATCACAATAAGAACAAGTAGAGTGTTAAATTACTTATGAGTACAATGAACTATACATGTGCTTTCACACACCGTAGAAAAATGAGCAACAGCAGAATAAATTTAATAAAATACAGAATTGAAGAGCTTGTATTCAGTTTCTATCTCATTTCTAAGAATAGACACAAGAAAAATTAAGCATTTATGTAAACATGAAAAAGTATCAGGCAGATTTAGATTTTTATTTCAGACTTTTACTTTTACAGCACTTTTTATTTGTCAGAAAATGACAAAGTGGAGTAGTCCATCAAAGAAGATAAGTTAATAAAGTTTCTAGAAATCTGGTAAATTATCTTTAAGATAATGAGACATAAGTATATATTTAATAATCAAACATTGAAAAAGTTACTAAACTACTGATTTATTTACTGAGATAATCAAACAGAAAGGATACATTTAGTTTCAGAAAACAGATCTGTTTATTTCATATCTGTTCCAATCCGAAGTGATACCAGCAGTGTCAAGAATGACAGTACGTATGTTGTGACTGTTTGAATTTCTGAAAGCCTTTAGTTAGATTCTGCATAATTGGTTCCTGCTTAAGGCAGAGTTTGCAAGAATTCAGGAGGAGACACAGGAGTAGATAAAGAATGAGTGGAAGAAACACAAAACAGACCCTCCTAGTAAGAGGAACCATGTACATTCTGGGGGAAGTATTAAGAGGGTCCTGCATGGAGCATGGCTTAGATCTTGGCTGCCTTTTATCTAAATAACTAACTCAGACAGGGGGATCAGATGTAAGTGGTTACATTGGCAGATGCTGATGGGAAGACAGTGAACAGAGAGATAGTTGCCAGAGAAATTTGGAAGGCATGGATGCACTTTGTCATAGCACCAAAGACCATCCCCTGGCATTTAGTGGTCATAGAAACATTATGCTCTGAATTCATTTACATAAAAATGCAAGGGAGGGAGACAAGGATATATAGCCTTAAAGTATTGACATACATGACACAGGTTAAAATAAATACCCACTGAAGTCTGTGTTTTAAAATTTTCAAAGTTAACACTTTGGAGACTTAAATATAATGACCATTTGGATTAAATAGATATAAGGAAAAAATAGTCCTTTGAGGCAAACTGTGCTGCTCAGAGAATTATGATAGAGCTTGACACTTTCTCAGTTTGTTAGTAGTTTCAAACTGCTACCCCCAAATTAGGGAGCCAATTCTGACTTCTGCATGGTACTGTAAAGTGAATCTGAAAACTTTGGAATGTTGGATGAACGAATTGGATGAATGACTGAATGAAAGTGAGCCTGATAATAGAGTTTTCTTTGTGTCTAATTAGATTCACAGATAAAGTAAAAACTAATACTTACTTGTTCTTCAAAAACAGAGCATAGCCAAGGGTCTTCATTATCAGTTCAATTTAAAGAATGAATTAGTCATTGCCATCGCCAGCTTTCAAAATGAAAGGAAAAAATGTCAACAACAGGAAGTAGTAAATGATTTCCTTAAAATACACAGCCATACTATACACACAATTAGATGACTCACATTGACTTTGAAATGAAAACACTTGTTTTCAATGCTCTTGTTTAATTGATTGTATGAAATACTCCTGGGTGATGACAAAATCCCAGCTTGTCACTGTGATTGATCATCTCAGACAGAACAGAAAATGGAAGTAAGCAAATACATTAAAACCAAAAAAGCAAAACAAAACAACAACAACGAAAAATCCAGTTGAGTTAAGGAGTTTAATTTTTAATCCAACCAGCTGATTCTCATAAAAACAACCAGAGTAGATAAGAGAATAGGAGATAAGATAAAGTTAAAGGATGGGAGTTATTTTCACAAACATTAACTTGTTATGTGAAAGGCTGCACATACTTCAGCTTCTAGTTAAGCATCATTTTTGCTTCATTCTGAGCAAATGAGTTACAGGCAGCATCTATACTCCCTAGACTTTTCTACTTAGGGGAATAAAGTTAGAACTATATAATGAGTAAACTTTTTCCTTTGTCCTTGCTTTCTAGAATATGCTAGAAAAATTCTGAGGCTCTATACATTCTCTTTTGTAAAATAATGCAATGGAAAATTATGGTACACATCTAAGAGAAAGCAGATAGGACAATTGTCACGTTGCAGTCCAGTGGACTATTTTGAAATTATTAAATTCTGCATTCATTATTATTTTGTAAAGGTTTTGGGTGGAAAGTTATTTCTTTGTAGATGTATTACTTCTTGCAAAAAGTTATAACAAAAAGTTATTTGTCCGGACCACTGGTTGTTGATACATTTTTGGACATATGGGTGGCAGATCAAAATATATACTACGTTTCTATTTTTAAGATATTTATTTAATTATACTTTATGCATGTATGTTTTCATAATTTTCTTCTTTGATTTCTATAGAAATAACCATTGGTCCATATGTAGTATTGGCTACAACATGTACATGACAGGAGATCCCATAACAAAAGGTACAATAGAAAGATAGAGTAATAAATTAATGCTTTCGATGGCTCGTCTGATTCTTTTGTGCTGTGAAATACTTTGGGTCATGAAATTACTTACATGTCAATTTCTAAAATATAAGGCTTATTATTTTTGTTAGTCTAATGCAAAAATGGAATCAGTACATTTCAGTGACTTGCCTGAGGTAATGTCATATCTAGAAATTTAATCCAACTCAGTTCGCTTGTGGAAGTACACTATACAATAATAATAAAGATAACAAAAGGGACGTGTACATTAACTTATCACTTGTTAAACAATTATCATGTGCTAGGCTTTATTTTGGGCATAGGAGAAAATAACAGTGAGTAGAAGAAATAACACAAAAGTCTGAGCAGAAAGCCTACAGTGAATTGTCAAAATCACGTGTGAAAGCAAATGTGAACAGCTAATAAGTTTTATTATACATAATTTTGTAAAATGAAACCAAAATGTACTAGAACTGTGTACCAGGTAGAGCCTCCCTCCCCAATTTATCATTGTATGAGGCTTCAGAAGATTACATAAAATACAATATACATCCTATCCTATCCTATCCTATCCTATCCTATCCTATCCTATCCTATCCTATCCTATCCTATCCTATCCTATCCTATCCTATCCTATCCTATCCAATAGGGATAGGATAGGCTTGGATAGGGTAGGACAGGACAGGACAGGTCAGGACAATATATAATTTTATATACTGATATATTTTTCTATATTTAGATATAGTATATATAGAATTATATATATAAATAGGATATACAGAATGACTATTGTGACCCAAAATATTTAACATGCAAAATATGCTGAGAGGCTTACATTATCCCCATCCTGAAGTATAAGCGATCCATGTACCCTAAATATATTAGACTGAGTACAGCTGACTAGGGGGGGTTCGAGGATGAGATCCACATGTCCTGGCTTTGAAGGGGCATCTTTATTATACCACAAAGAAACAAAAGGCCATTTGGGTGATGGTCCTTAGAAGATGGGTCTGAAACCACTAACTCTGAGCTAAATAAACCATTCCTTCCTTAATTTTGGATGTCGGGTATTTTGTCCCAGCAATGAGAGAAAAGTAACTAACATAGGTACACAGTAGGAAAGCAGGGAGAAATATAAAAACTATTCAGCTTGAGCACCATGCCTTTTGTATATTGCTTGAGGCCTGACTAATATAGGAGTATTGTTATGGTTTGTGCCTAGTTGTCCCCACAAAGCCTCAGTCATGGGGCTGGGTCTTCTAGAGTTTGAGATTAACTCATGATCCACTGTGATTATGGGTTTTAGCACTGCTAGGATTATGAGTGTGACTAGTACCCACAGCTTGGGGTAGACAGCCGGAATGCAACTTAAGGGAGACAGACTTCTCTCTGTAGTCTTCGTTGCTGCTACTTTCTCATTTTGCTCTCTTGCTCTCTGCCACCACCAGGAAAGATTGCTCTCTGCCATGAGTCACTCTGCCTTGGAGTCAGCTGAGTATGGACTGAAATCTCCAGTGACTGTGATTTAAATAAACCTTTCCTTCCTTCATGTTGGGTGTCAGGTATTTGCCCCAGCAACAAGAAAAGTGTAACTGAGACAAGTACTTTACACAAATGATGATAGAGAAGAATAAAGACAAGGGACAGCATGGTTTACTCAAGTCCCATGATCTGGCTCACACCTGCCACCTAAACGTGCTGTGTTATAAGGAAAATACTAGAATGCCTTTGTAGAAGTTCTCAGTTTGTCAAACAGTTAAAATTTGTGTTCATTCCACATCTATATGTGAAGATGACAGAATTTCAGAGAAAATTTTTTTGTGTTTGCTTAGTTGTGTTCCAGCTCCTTCATTTAAGAACATGTGGCTAGGAAGAAGCTTAGAGTTGATCAGTGCTAACATATCCTTCTTCCATTCTTCCAACCAGAGGACAGAAGTATTCACTCCTGGAAAATAATTTTTTTGTTGCTACACTTTTTTCTCTCCTGCTGATATATCAACAGATGCAAGATCATGCAGAAGAGGGGAGAGAGAGAGAGAGAGAGAGAAAGAGAGAGAGAGAGAGAGAGAGAAACTCACTCTTCCTTTGATCTCACATTTCACCTGAACATTTCCTGACATGATATATTTGAATATTTGAATAAGTAATTTTTTTAAATATGGGTTAGAAAGATCAATGGAAATATTTGAGTGCAAGAAAAAATGCACACACACACACACACACACACACACACACACACACACATACACACACAACAAAGATCTAAAATACTACCAGAGGAGTAGTGAGCTAGTGAGAGCTTCACCAGGGCATTCCAGTCTCCCTGACATGTTCCTCTGGACATATCTTCTTCAGAAAGTTGAGAACAGGAATCTCTATCTCTGCATATGTGTAAGAGCTCAGTGTGGGTGTATAGCATCTACATAAAGCAGCCTCATGTACCGCTGCTCCATTTTGCTTATTGTTCATCAGTTGAATTTTTTAGAGTGCACTTAGCTGGTGTGAAGTCGGTGCATTTGTGCAAAAATAATACAGAGCATTTGCCACCAAGAAGCAGAAAGAGTGTTTGTTTGAAATAAACATAACTCCCTAAATTGATGGACATAGCTGAGACTTCCTGGTGTCTTACAGCAGATTTCCTCATGTTTCCATGCAGGATGTAGCCCATCTTTGGTAGACGGATTTCTAATATTTTTGTCACACACGTGACAAATAGGGCAATAGTAGATGAATGACAGTACAAGCAAAGATTCCTCAGTCTTCTAGAAGCTAGTCACTTTAGATCTTATTTACTATCTCAGTTGCATTATGTGACATATATGTTAAGGTCTCTGCCAATTAATTAAATTCTTATCCTTGGTAAACGTCATTAACATTATGGCCTACCAGAGATCAACTCTGTGCCAACGAGCTACACAAATTCCGCTTATGGCCATCAGATAATTCCCTGTTTAAGAAGGCACAAGTGAGAACTGGAATATGCTCCAAAAGCCAGGTACCTTTTAAAAAGCCCCCCCAAAAAATTATTCTATAGACAGACATATTTTTTCTATGTGTATATTGGCAGTTTCCAAAAGAGAGTTATGATTATGAATATTTTACATTGTATCTAGCAAAACTAAAAATATGATAAATATTTCAGATTTTAAAATTATTGCAATGAAAGATACATTTGCAATAATACTCTCAAAATGTTTCTCATTGCTTTGACTTCCTCCTTTCATATCCCATCCTGCTTGCTCCTCTCTGAAACCATTCCAGAGTTTCTCTTTCCTGATTGCATTTTAGTTGCACTTTGGTGGTTGTTCTGATGACCTGAACTGATAGAAACTGTGTATCTCATGCTGACCTCAGGAAAGGACTAAAAGTCCCGTGATGCCAGGTCTGGTGAATATAACAGATGAGGACAAATCGGAGTGGCAGGGATTCTGCACCTTTAATCTTGTTTCCAGTGATAGAGACATTTTCAGGTTCACTGGCAGAAGAGACATCTCCAGGATTGCTGGTGCATTCTTGGTGAATGTAAATAGCTCACATTTGCTCATGGACAATTCTGCAAGACAGCATGGGCATTTGCCAAGAAGCTGTGGATCTCGGGGAGGAGGCCTTGGAGGAAGTGATGAAGAAGAGGCTGTAGGTGTGAAAGGGCCCCCATGTGGCTGCAGCCCAGGATTCAGCGTTGCTCATGTTAAACTGAAAATAAAAGAATGCTGTGCTTTCGTGACAGCCCTGGTGCCCTCAGATGATGAACGCACACACGGGAAGCCGCAGCTTGCTCTGCACAATGCAAATCACCTGCTGCAGAGGTTCTTCGGCCTTTCCTTCCTGCACTAGGTTTGCAGCCTCACCGTGGAAGCATGTTTTCATGCTTGCTTGAAAATGTCTCTTGACAGTGCATACACCTTGTGTAAATAGTTGTGTCTTCATTTATTTTTGTATATTTCAATAGAAATCACATCCCAAATGTGCTCTTGATGTATTTATTTTGCAAACATAAAATGATCACTGGGGCAGTAGACTTGGATTTTGTGCCAATCATAAAATTCAACTTTGTATTGTGTCATAGAATTTTTTTTCTTCCTTTATTTTTAGGTAGTTTCACACATAGTACACATTTTAACTTAAATGGTGCTTTTCATTATCATTCTTTATACCATAAATTGAAGGGGGAAGATACAAAGCAAAGAGAACTAACAGTATTCATAAACAAAATAATATATAGTGTTACAAATTTTCACAGGCTCTAGCAACCCAAGTTAAGAAAGCATTTCACTACCAATAGTCTTGCAAACGAAAGGCTTCAGAACCATGATGTGTAGTAATTTAAACCACATATAAACAAGTGTGAGTAAGTCGTTACATTGGCAGAAAGTTTTCTGTAACTATATTAAAAGATATTTTATAGAACTCATATTGTAGGGCCAGGAATAGTTCAGTGGGATAAGTGCTTGCCTGGCAAGTGCAAGGTCCTGAGTTCCATCACTGCTACCACAAAAAAAAAAAAAAAAAAGAACTGGACAACAGTTAAACAGTAACAAGGCTGGCCAATTAGCTTGGTGCATTAAAGCACCTGCTTAGGCAGATGCAAAGGCCAGGAGTTCGATCCCCGGGCCTGCCATGTCAGCCAAGGGTGCGCTGAGACAGCAATTGAGACTGGGCATGATGGCATGCCTATTATCCCAGCACTTGAGAGGCTGTAAACAGGAGGAACCCTACAAGTCTGATCTATGCAGTGAGACCTTGTAGACCCCATATACCCTGTATTAATTTAGAAAACAAGAAAGAGTACTAAATTGTAAGGTATTTTAATTTAAATATCCTCTTATTAAAACAAATACTATGGCATGTTAAGTGTTCCTTTGCTATAGTTCACAGGTAGGAAAAATATATTCATAGAATATCTGTGATTGTTCCATATTCATGCAATTCATAAATTATATATCTAGGCCTTAAATCCTTTAACTTGTCATTTTAAAGCAGTATTCTTTATTATGTTGTTATATCAGCCTGCTATAGCTACATGATGCATTTATTATACTTTCATTAATGTTACCAACACTCAGCTTTAAGTCTGATCTTTTCCTACTGTGCTTCCTCCACATTTCTTCTACATATTGAGGTTCTTTTTTGAGTAATTTCCCTACATTTTGATGGGAGTTATGTCTTCCCAAAACTTATATTCAAGTTCCAAACTCTAGTAGTTATGCAATGAACACTATATGGAAATAAGGCCTTTGAAGATGGGATTAAATTTTCACTTAAGAAACCATAGGGAAGTGGAGAAAACTTTCATATAATTATGATGGAGATATTAATGAGAAGAGAGGAAGGGGCACTGAAACAGATAGGGAAGACTTTCATGTGATGACAGAAATAGAGGTTAGAGTTGTGAGACAAATATAAAGACTGAGGCAGGATCCCCAGCACACAATTTAATCCCAAGAAGGATGAATGCTGAGGCAAGGGGACCACAAGTTCAAGTCCTCACCTGTGACTTAAGTAGGATCATGATTGAAAACAAATGAATAGATAAATGAATAAATGTATGTTTAGGATTTAGCTCACAAAACACATATGTGTATGGGTAGTTAAATCTTCAATTGAATAAACACATATGACTATTTGTATAATGTCACGATCATTTGGAACATATTGGGAATATGTTGGGAGTGATGTCACTACAATTTAGACTCATTATGCAGCTCATACTCCTAGTGATCCTCCTGTTTTCAGCCTCCCCACCACTGGGATTACAGGCGTGGTCCACCATAACCTGTCACAGTGGCAAGTTGAACGGCCCAGGGCTGGGAGCAGGGCCAGTGCTCCATGTGGTGCCGGCAATTGAATCCCTTTCCCTGCGCTTGCCTAAGCAGGCACTTAGTCTTCTGAGCTATCTCACCAGCCCTAAACTACATTCTTAAGATAAGGTGCTTATTCCTGAAAACATTAAGATTGTTTTAAGTTGAAATTGAACCATAGACATGAATGATGGGTGAGCCCTAATCACAATACATGTGCATGCTTGTGAAAACACACACACACACACACACACACACACACACACACGCACTAAGAAGAATATCCTTGAACCAGTAGAAGTCAGGAGAGATTTTTGGGAAAGACTGTCCCTCTTAGCACACAAGAAGAACCCAAAATTTCTTTTTTTTTAAATTTAATTTATTTTTTATTTTATTAAAGTAGAAATATCAATCAGACAGTTTAAAGACACCTTAACAAGACAGATTCGATAAATTAATACATTGCAAATTGTTTTCATAATGTTTTGGTATCATACAAGGTGCATACATGATATTATACTTACAGATATTATTTTAGCAGATGTCTCTTATCAGTAAATTAAGAGTGTAGCTACTTACTTATCTTATTTTTTATACATGAATTATATCAAAAATTCAATAATTATTTTCCTACTTGATGACCATAGTACTAGAAGCCGACAGTATATTATAACCCAAAATTTCTAATACCTATATTTTGGACTTCTGGTTTTCTGACAACTAAGACAATACATTTTTGGGTTGCTTTTATAAGACACTCAGCCTGTGATTCTATGTTTTGTTAAAGTTATGAAAATAATGTATCTACCATCAGTACACTGTTAAGAGTTTTTATTTTGTGTCAAATTAACAAAAGCTAATGCTCCATATTCTTCTGATATAATGTATTGTTTAAATAGGCATCTAGTCTAGATGATGATCACATAAAGGTAATTTGCATAACCATCTCAAGTAATTATCATTTCTCTCAGATGAGAGCTTTCAAAATTCTCATTTATTTTCCAGTTATTTTGAAAACTATATTTTGCTGTTGAAGGACAGTTAGCTTACTTTTAAGAGAAGTGAAGTAATCCCACCAGGCTGACTACAGTTTTCCAGCTACTGATGGAGCCCCGCTTTGCTCACCCATCTCTATGTTCTCTACTTAGCCAGTGCAATGTTTTTAGATTGAGCATCATTTCAGTCACTGTCCTTGTTGCTAAGACAAAATCCCAGATATGAACAACTGCAAGAGAGGAGAGGTTTATGCTGTCTCAGTTTTAGAAGTCTCAGTCCTTGTGTGGTCAGGTGACTTGTTAGAAGGATCTGGGTAGAAGAAATCTGCTTCTGTCATAGTGTCTAGGAAGCAGAGAGAGAGAAGCATTCAAGGATGAGTTATGTTCTTCGAGCAAAGCCTACAGTGACCAAGCCCTCCCTCCAGATCCACCTGCCCACAGCACACTTAGCTGCTGAAGTCAGCAATGGATTGATCCCCACCTCCACTGCATGAGCCAACCTGGGAAGACCCAGCTCTGTGCACAAGAAACTTTGGGAGCAGCTACAGATCTAAACTTTCTCTCTCTCTCTCTCTCTCTCTCTCTCTCTCTCTCTCTCTCTCTCTCTCACACACACACACACACACACACACACACAGATTTGGGGTTCATGTCATATTTCTCTATGTCTGGCTTATTTCACTTACCATGGTAACCCTTAAATTTCTCCATATTGTTGAAATGACAGGATCTCCTTTTGTACTGGCTTGTTAGCATCTAAATGTGTCATATTTTTCTTTAACAACCAGTGTACACAACGGACGATAGGTTATCTTACCTATGGTGAATAAAGCTGCACAGAACTTAAGTGTACAGGTATGTTTTTGACAGGTTCATTTCTGTCAAATGAGTCTGTTTGGGTATGTGTCCAGTGGGGGGACTTTTAGATAATATAGTCATGCAATTTTTAGTTTTATAATAAAGTTTGCTTTCTGTTCAGCGTCTGCAGTGATTTATAACACCTCTAAAGAAGTATTATGTTTCCGTTTTTATCAAATCCTCACTGACACCTACTGTAATTACCAATCAAAGGAGGGTGAGATGACATTTCTTTGTTCAATTTGGTTTTCCTAATAACTAATGATTCTGAGTATATTTCAAATGTCTGTTGCCATTTGTATGTCTCTTCAAGATAAATTCCTATTTATATTTCTTGTCTCAACTAAAATTGGGTTATTTTGTTCTAATCTTGAAAAATATTATGATACTTGAGTAGACAGCAGATGAAAAGCTTTGATAATTTTTCCATTCAGTGTGATTTTAGCCGTAGGTTTCTCATTTTGTTAAAATAAATTTACAGCTAATAGGAATTTAATGAGTTCTTGTTGGGGTTAAAAAAGTGATGATATTAATAAAAATAACATTACTTAAACATCATATAACATATGGATGCATCAGTCTAGATACTATAGATACATTACTCAATATTCAGAACCTTCTTGTGGAAGTTAATTGTACCAATTTTTTAGTTATAGAGTAAAATTAGAGGTTAGATAGAAGTGTTAATCTTTTGTTTTTTTATTTTTATGGAGAAAGGACAAAACATTATTTCACAGCAAAATAATAGGAGAAAAACAATAGCTAACATAATGCAAATTGTTACCTTTAAAGTAGTGGCTCAGAGTATAAGACATAGGCATGTGTCATAATTTGAATGAGTTCTTTTTCAAAGTCTTTTCCATTTTCTCAATGCCAGATTCTGTATAAATGTCCTATATGAGATATTCAAGGTTCCTCTGAAACAGAAATTGAAGAAAAACACAAAAACTTTATTAAACAAAAGAGTAAGAATAAGTCACAACATGATGTCATGTGGTTCTGATAAGGATTAAAAATTTAAAACTAAGATAAAAAAGGAATGATACTGTTTTAGATGGTTTGTATTGCTAAAACAAAATACCACATGCTAGGTACTGTGTAAATAACAGCCATAGGTAGAAAATACAGGGTCAAGGTACTAACAGAGTTACAGTTCAGTGAAGGTGTTGCTGGTGTGTCTTCTGGTAAATGGAGGGAAGACTGCCTTGATCACACATGAGGGGCTAATAAGGGAAGAAAGACCA
This sequence comes from Ctenomys sociabilis, assembly GCA_004027165.1. Lineage (NCBI taxonomy): Eukaryota > Metazoa > Chordata > Mammalia > Rodentia > Ctenomyidae > Ctenomys > Ctenomys sociabilis. Next base: position 32,458 of record PVKA01018642.1, read on the forward strand.
AATATTCCCTCATATGATTTAATCACCTGTTACATACCCAACGTCACACTCTTAATTAATTGGAATGGTGGGATATTGGGACAGACACAAGCCAAGAACCTCCTACACACAGAAGTTATCTGTGAAGGATAAATCTTGTGTAGAGAGGCTTTGATATAATGATAAAGTTACCTACTGAAAAATCTTATGAGGCTGAGCACAGAAAACAAAATAAAAAATTTCTGAAATAGAAAATGAAGACTCAGAGGCACAATAAAACTCAGAACCCCAGCCCACCCAGAACAGGTCCAGGATAAAATGAGACAGAGGAAAATAGAAGACATTTACCTCAAATTTCTGAAACAACCATTACAAAGTAAAGAAAGCCATTAGGCTATAAAGGAAATTAGATCACAAATAATCTCTCAGGCAATAAATGAAATGTCAACATTTATAAAGGAATTACTCAACAAATACAGAGAACATATTTTTTTTTAAAAAGATAATTCTAGGAAAAAGGTGGAGATTGAATGAACAATATAGGAAAGAATGAGAGCACATGAGATGAATTCAAACAGGTATGGAGGAAATTAAAAATTCCATTGAAAATTAGTAAAGGCACTGAAACAAAACTCAAGATAGACTTTCAGACATTGAAGACAGGCTCTTGGCTAGTAGTGATGAAAGGAAAGATCTCTTAAAAATAACAAAGGATCCAGAAATAACAATTCAGCAGCTTCAAGATGATGAGAAGAAAAACAATATAAGTTGGATAGGTGTCAATGAAAAAGAAGGAGTCAATACAAATGGCATAAAAGACTATTTTCAAAAGCAATAGCAGAAAGTTTTCCAAGCATGGGAACAGGGTCTGGCATACAATTAAGTGAGGCATTTAGAATTCTAATTAGCATCACAAAAATAAGTCTACCCCCAGACATATAATGAACATGATCCCAGAAATGTGGCACAAGAACAGAAGATTATAAACTATTAGAGAAAAGGACAGATCACCTATAAAGGAAAACTCACCACTATCACCGCAGACTTCTCAAAACAAACCTTCAAGTCAAGAAGACTTTGGAGCAAAATATTTGAAATCCTGAACAAACAACCTCCACAGCAGGCATATGGCCCAGCAGTACAGCACATCCTTGGCAAGCACTAGGTCTTGAGTTTTATTCCAGAAGGAAAAACAAAATAAAACAAACAAACAAAAGAAGAACCTTTCTAATCCAGATTCATGTACTCTGCAAAATTATCCTTCAAAGTTAAAGCAGAAATAAGATACTCCCATGACAAAGAACAACTGAAGAAATTCATGACAACAAAAACAACCATACAAAGAGTACTAAAAGGTATGCTGGACAGTAAAAAAAAAAAAAAAGAACATAATTTGACGACAATACAAAGAAACCAGCAGAGATGGAAGGCAATTAAAGAAAGAGGAAATGTAGGGCACGAATGTCAGGAAAATAGTGTGACAAAGATAAGCCAATACAAAATAGCTATAACTATCAATATAAATGACCACAATTTATTAATCAGAAGAAACAGATTGGATGAATGGGTCAAGAAATAAGATCCAAGATTATACTGTAGAGAAGAAACACATTAAACTCAAAAGAAAGTGATAGACTAAAAAAATAAAGGTTGAAGACAATATTCCATTCTCCAGGAAACCAAAAAGTAGGGGTCGCTCTTTTGTTTGGAGACAGTGTCAACTTCCAAGAGTGATAAAAGAAATAAGGGAGGTGACTACATATTTGTAAGGGTAAAACTTTAAGAGAAGTAGATAAAATTATAAATATGCATAAAATTAATAGATACGAAATATCCAATGAGCAAATTATAATGAGTCTTGAATAACCCCCTATCACAAAAAGATAGATTAAGCACATAAAAATATCAGTAAAAAAGTATCAGATCTCAGGGCCAGGGAGATGGCTAAGTAAAATAATCACTTCCCTGGCAAGCACAAGGGCCTGAGTTCAATCCCCAGTTCCTAATATATATATAGGAACTCAACCAAATTTAGATATTTGCAGATTATTCCACCCAAGAAGATTATAATACACATTCTTCTCTGTTGAACATGAGATGTTATCTAAAATAGACCATACACAAACCCATAGAACATGCTTAAGCAAATAAATAAGAATTCAAATTATTCCAGGCACATTACCTAACCATAGTTTAATGAATTCCAAATTAATGGGAAAAGACAATGTAAACCTAACATAGACACACAGAAATTAAACAATACCTTTCTCAACAACCAATCAGTCACAGATGAAATTAAAGAATATTTACAAATACATGACAAATCAGATACAACATAGTAGAATTTATGGCATGAAATGAAAGCAATCTTAACAGTAAAATTTAAAGCAGTGAATTATCAGAAAAACAGACTGAGCACAAATACAAACTTAATATTCCAACTCAAGGTACTGGAAGAAGAGCAAGTCAGGCCCAAAGCCCAAAGAATGGGAGAATTATAAATATCACGGTAGCAGTAAGTACAATTGAAACTAAGAAAACAATACAAAGACTTAATGAATCAAAGAGCTGACTCTTTGAAGGAGTAAAGAAAACTGATAAACTCTTGGCTTACCTTATCAAAAAAAAAAAAAAAAAAAAAAAAAAAAAAAAAAAAAAAAAAAAAAAAAAAAAAAAAAAAAAAAAAAAAAAGAAAAGTAGAGAAAAAGTCAAATTCAGGCAATGAGAAAGTAACTGGGTAAAATTACTACATATCCTGTAGAAATTCAGATGATCAAAAACACTTAAGTTAAAAATCTTTACACATCTAGGATGGAAAACGTTGAAGACATGGACAGATTCCTAGATATGCGTGAATTACAAAAACTAGAAGAAGAAGATATCAAATTTCTGAAATATGCAATATCAGTCAATTGAAATGAAAATACAATTAAAAGCTTCTGAATAAAGGAAAGTCCAGGTCCTAATGGATGAACTACAGAATTCTACAAGAGATTTAGAGAAAACTTAATGCCAATACTCCTCAAATTTTTTAATGAAATTAATAAAGAAACAATAGTATCTCATTCATTTCTGGAGGCAACTATTATGCTGGTACCTAAACCAGAGAAAGATCCGACCAAAAAAGGGAACCACAGGCCTATCTTCCTAACGAACATATATGAGCAAATCCTCAGTAAGATACTAGCAAAACAGAATCACCAAGGAGATTATACAACATGACCAGGTGGGATTCATCCCAAGAATTCAGTGATGGCTTAGCCCTTATAAATCAATAAATGTAAAACACCATATCAATAGAGCAAAAGACAAAAATCAATCATCTCAATTGATGTAGAAAAAGTTTTTGACAAAGTCCAATGCTCATTGTTGATAGAAATCACATGGCAAGTTGCAATACTCTTTATATCTATCTGGTAAGAGCCATTTATGATGAACACATAGCCAACATCATACTAAATGGATAAAAACTGAAATATTTCACTTTAAAATAAAAAAGAAGACAAGGATTCCACTATTACTATTCAATTACAATTCTGGAAATACGACTCAGAACAATTAAAAAGAAAAACAATAAGAATAGTAAAGGAAAAACGTAGAATTACTATTATTCACAGATGACATGATACTTTCCATACAAAAGCCCAAAAATTCAAGAACAAGACTTCTAGATTTAATAACCAAATTCAGTGGCATAGCTAGATATCAACAAACTCACTGAAAGAGAAATTACAGAAACCATACCCTTCATAATAGCATCCAAACTGGGGGGGGGGGTTAGGAATCAATCTAACAGAGAATGAAATATTTATATATTGAAAATTATGGCACTGTGAAAATGGAGATCAGAGAAGATATCAGAAAAAATGGAAAGAAAAAAAAAGAAGAAAATAGAAATATATCCCTTGCTTGTTGATAGGAAGATCCAACATAGTGAAAATGGCCAACTCTCTAAATAGTTGTACAGATGTAATGTAATCCCAGTCAAAATACTTTTAGCATTTCTCACTAAAGTAGAGAAAACATTCCTAAATTTAATTTGGAAGCAGAAGAGACCTAGAATATCCAAAACAATTCTAGGCAACAAAGAGTACAGGGAACAACACAATTTCTGACATGAAATCATACTGCAATGCTGCTGTGATTAAAAACAAAACTGTACTGAGGAGCAGTGGAACAGATTAGAAGATGCAGACACAACTACAAACACACTCAGCCACCTTATCTTTTTGACAAAGGGCCGAAGATGTTCACTGAAAGATAGATAGCCTATTGAACAATTAGTGCTGGAAAAAAATATGCTGAAAACTAAAACTAGATTCATGTCTATTTCTGTGCATTATAGTCAAAATGAAAGAAATATCTAAAAATTGGAACAGAAACAGTAAGTATGCTCCAAGAGAAAGTAAGTAATACTAATCTTTAAAACTTAAGTGTAGCACAGAGTTCATGAGCAAAAATCCAAATTGTGCAGAACACAATTCAAAGTATCTGCAACTAGAACCTCATCTTATTCAAAAAGTGTTTGCACAGCAAGATAAATCACCAAAAGAGTGAAACAATAGCCCGCAGTGTGGGAAGAGTATTTTAGCCAACTTTCTTCCAGACAGAGCACTTCCATCTAGACTTTGTGAAACATGTACAAAAGTCAGACCTCCTAAGTTCAAAGACCCAATAAAATAATGGGCATCTGAAATGAACAGACACTTCTGAGATGAAGTGTCCAATGGCCAATACAGGTATGAAATAATGTTCAACACCGCTGGTCATTGGAAAGATGCAAATGAAGACAGCACTGAACTTCCATTTCACTTCAGAAAGAATGGCAATCATCAAGAAATCAACCTATAAAAATGTTCTATGGGCTTATGTGGAGAAAGGAACCTTTCTCTACCAATGGTGGGAGTGTAGACTGGTACAACTAGTGTGAAAACCAGTGCGGTGATTCTTTAAAATAATTAGATTAGAGGTCCCACACCATCCATCTGTTCCCCTTCTGGTTATCTTTTCGGATAAATTAAAACATCACACCTCAGAGATATATATGTACCATATCTATACTAGCATAATTTGTAAGAGCTAAATCATGAAAAAAAAACATAAACCACATGCCAATCAGCCTAGGAAGAGATTAACAAATGTGGTATTTTTGTACAGTGAAGTACTGTGCAGTCACAGAGATGGATAAACTTGAGGCTTTTGTAGGGAGATGGATGTAATTTAAGACTATACGTGTAAGTCAAATAAATGAGACTCAATGTGTAAACATCATATTGTCTCTTTGGTATGAAAAAATGACAAGAATAAAGAAGGTCTGAGATGTACAATGAAAACTGTGAAGTAGGAAAAAAATTCTTCCAAAGGAACTAGGATAGGTAAAAGAAAAAGATAATGTAGAAAATGGAAAGAAAAAACAAAAACATCAATTGTACTATTACAATCTCCCACTTCATTAAAAGGAAGATTTGTGCTATTATCTACTGGAGAAATTTTTATATGTGTATCTGGAGAGACTATTTTAAAAATAACTGGCATTTGAAATCATATAAAATTGGGTTTTCATTTCTTTATTTTTTTCACTAGACACTTACTGAGCAGACAGGCATGTAACTGAGTGAAAAGCAGCAACACACACTGGATACTGTGATGTTTCCCCGTAATTTATTTTCTATCAGTAGACACCAGCACAAAAATTGCCATTACACTCAGAGGTGAATGTTATGGGTAATTTCAGAGAATTCAAGGTGTGGAAACCACGGAAAACCTTCTGGACAACGTAGTAAGACAAGGGAGAAGATGTTTGAGAATCTCAGGCCAGTGGAGCATGTGCTAGGGAAATGGGGTAACCTCATCAAAGACTGAAAGTGAGAAAAAAAGGGATATAACATGCAAATAAGCATCTAGGTTACCCATGTTGAAAGAAAGAAAGAAAGAAAGAGAGAGAGAGAGAGAGAGAGAGAGAGAGAGAGAGAGAGAGAGAGAGAAGGAGGGAGAGAGAATAATTCTAATTTATTTGAAATTGACTTATTTAATTTTCCTGACTTTCTATACTGCCATATGTGCCATTTTTCCTCTGACTTCCCCACCCATACCATAGAGTTCTGATTCTTTGTAAATGGAAACTACTTGTAGGGGCAATCATGTGCCACTTGGGAAGTTTCAGAATTTTTAACTAAATTTAGGTTTTGCTAACAGGGGAAGAAATTGGTTATAATAAAGACAGAAAACACATTTTCTGATTATGTGTTAAATCATGACCATTTTAAGGAATGGAAGCAAATGTCAATGAGCAACATTGACCAAACAGATTCTTTCAGTTATTTTATTGTTCTTGATGAATCAATTAGAAATATTCAAAGGAACCATTGGACAGAATATGAGTCTATTTTTTACTAGTAAGCTAATCTTCTAATCCACACAAGAAAATTGTGAGGCAAACTGTATGAGTACAGTTTATATTGAAACTTATATTTTTATGTTGTAGAGGCTGTGGGGAAAAGGGAACCCTTTTCTACTTCTTGTGGGAACATAGATTGGTACAACCATTATGGAAATCAGTGTGGAGACTGCTTAAGAAACTAGGACTGGAAATCCCATTCAAGCCAGCCATCTTCCTACTGGAAATTTTCCCGGAGAAACTGAAAACATCATATCACAGTGATGTATGGATACCTATGTTTATAGCTGCACAATTTGTGATAGCCACATATTGGAAACAACCAAGATGCCCTTCACATGAAGAATGGTTGAAAAGTTGTGGTATTTTTATACAATGGATTATTACTCAGCTATAAAGAATGATAAACTTGAAGCATTTATATTTAAGAGGATGCCACTCGAAAATATACTCACAAGTGAAATGAAACAGACCCACATGTGCAAATATTGTATAATCTCCCTAGTTTAAGAAATCAAAAGAAGAAATGCAAACAGAAAGGTATAACATAACTATAAGAACAGTGAAAACTTGAGGACTGGACAATGAGGAGAGTGTGAGGAAAAAAGCTGGGAAACAGGAGAGGGACAAAGCCATACATTTGTATGCACAGGATGGGCAAGAAAATGATCCCGAGAAACAATGGCAGGTTTTTCAAAGTAGCAGTCAAATGGTAGGATTCTCAACCCTACTGTCTATACATGCTGATACCTGTGAACCAAGCAACTGCAGGAAGATAGCAATGTATCTGATAAGAAGGGTCACACTTGGAATGCCTGTCATTCTGGTCTGCTAAATACATACTACTTGTCATGAAATAATTATTACCATACTGTCTCACAAGTAAGTTTTTTGTTTTTATAATAGGTAATAAATGAAAAAAAAAAAAATAAAAAGACCCAAGGGGGGGGGGAATAGGACTGTCCTGCCATAATGCTGTATATGGTTAGATTTCTAAATTTCTGTGTAAAAATATGTGTTTATTCCTATTTTTTAAATTTTTTCCTAATATTTTATAAAGACTTAAAGTTCAATACATCAATACTTGATGGAAAATACCTCTTCCATGTTATGGCTAAGATTTTTTATATTTCAACAGATAAGGTAAACTGAACTGCATATGTCGCAGGGTACTAATCACCTTCTCTTCTGCAGGGTTAACAACCTAAGTTTGCGGATCAAAAATTGGGAAAAAGGAAGGGCTGCGAGGTTAGCCAACACTTGGCCCTAGCCTTCTGGGTCAGTGAAGAACTGAGAACATAAGAGGACCTGTACTATAACATCATATAACTCAGTTGTGCCCCAAATTTTCTAATCAAGGAGATTATGGAGCCACAGAGGAATGTGATTGATGAGGTATAGTGTGGCTAAGGAGAGTCACATGGAGAGAAAACTTTCAGGCTTTCACAGAGAGCAAATTAGTCAAGCAATGGCCAGGATTCATTCACCTGGCTGACACTGACAAAGGATCTACAAAGTGCGGCACAGGGTTACAGGATAAATCCTGAGGTTACTTAACTGACCTTATCAGATGCAAAAGTTATGTTTCTTGTTATATAGATTTTGCTTAACCATCCAGCAGAAAAGTATAAACGTGAGGTATATACAGTCATCCACTAGGAAAATAATTATTGAATTTTTGATATAATTCAGGTATAAAAATAAGATAAGTAAGCAGCTACACTCTTAATTCACTGATAAGAGATATCTGCTAAAATAATATCTGTAAATATAATATCATGTATGCACCTTGTACAATACCAAAACATTATGAAAACAGTTTGCAAAGTATTTATTTATTGAATCTGTATTGTAACGTGTCTTGAAACTGTCTGATTGACATTTGTAGTTCAATAAAATAAAAAAAATGTTAGAAGGCAAAAAATAAAATAAAATAAAAATAAATAAAGTAAAGTTATATTAATATGTTGAGCTATATAAGGCTCTAGTCAACAACCTCTGTAGAAATCCCACTACTATTGTGGACTGCTGGACTATGATGGGGTATTTTGCTGAATTCAACCATCTATAATATTTAAATGCCAATAGAATACCCATCTTTGACAGGACTAAGCCAAAAAAAAGGGATACAAAGGAAAGACCATTTTGTATTTGTATATTCAGAATAGTTAGGGTAGATATGCAACTATATTTGCTCAATTCTATGAGAAGAAAGATTGGTAGTAATAGTGTTTTGACAGGATATCCTGTCTGCTTCTTGTACTGTGGATGACCACTAGGAAGATAACAATATAAAATGTGTTAATTAATGAAACTCTCCTATTAGTCAGCTTGAAAACTGTCTTATTGATATTTGTTTTGCAATAAAACAAAATGAATAAAAATAAAATGTATATTTTTAGTGTAAATAAGCTAGTGTCAGACATAATTTCATACTACTTTCCTTCCTTACAGAACCTAATTTTCCTATACTTGGTTTCAGGCAAGACATCAACTTTGAACACATATGTAAAGCTTGAAAGAATGAATCTAAGTGATGCTAATTGAAGTTCTTCTGATTAATTTTCCTTGTGTATAAGTTTGCATATAACTAAGTGTGTATTTTTTTGCTAGAGTTTTACACTTATACTGCATACAAAATTTGAAAAATATAGATTTTTACCTGTGTTTAATTTCAATTATGAGTGTTCTAATACATTATGAAGTACATGTTCACAAAAAATAGTAGCACTTTGGCGTGTAGTTTTACATAATACAGGTGCAGATTGTCATATTGAGCTATTATTTATGCATTATTCCACTTGCTGCTTTCATGTTTTGATCTTCTTCCCTCTACTCAAGTAGAATTAGCATTTATAAAATGACCAAGTAAACATTTAAGATTCCACCTATTGTTAGTTTATCCTAACTGATAGCAGGGACCTGGCCTTATTCAAAGGCATTAAAAGTTCTTTTTTAACATGTACAGGATTCTATCTCTGTTTCTGGCGTATCAGAAACCCTAGGAACACGCAAAGGGATGTTCTGGCATGCCCATTATGCATCTTATCATGTTCTTTTTCACTGATGTGGTAGATTCTGTAAGGTGGGTCTTGAAGAAGTAAGTTATGAAAGGAGGAGAAAAGAAAAGAGGATAGAAAATGTGAAGGTCCAAAACTGCATTTCTATACCTAAACCCATACATCCCCCATGGATCAAGAGAACCAGAGGTGATAGCACTGTTAAGTGACACTCACCACATAAGCCAGAAAGATTTCTTGGAATAAATATTCCATCAACAAGGAGCTGTACCTGTTTAGCTTTGGGTTCCACCAAAAGAGAATGTTCAACAGCATTTTTTTTTTTTTTTTTTTTTTTTTGCAAAACCGGGAATTGAACTCAGGCCCTTGTGCTTGCCAGAAAAGTGCTTATTCTCGTGAGCCATCCCTCCCACCCCAAAAAATTCTTAAGAGAAAGCCAGAATGAAGAAGGCAACATTGGGAATGTCAACAGCAACAATGAACACATGCATCAAAGCCAATAACAAAAAAAAAAAGGAAATCTATAAAGGTGCTAAAAAGATAAAACAGCAATTAAAAAAATCAAATATTTCTATGAATAACCAGAAGGGGAAAAATAGAAATTAAATTGCTTACTGGGCAGCTGTCAATATTACAATCTAAGGATCATAGTCTAGATGTAAGCAAAAACAAAAGTGGCTCTAAGGAATGAGATGTATCTGAATGCTCAATCAGATAAATCATGGGAGGATATGTCATGGAGATGGATCTTGGAATAAGATTCTAAGGTACAGCCAGGAAAAAGCCAGGGAGCCAGTGTAAGGAAGAGGGTCTCAAGCAAAGCAAAATGTAGATGTGGGACTCCAATTAGAGGCCTTCTATTAGTCAAGGTTCTCCACAGAGAAAAATTGATAAATGGATAGACAGACAGACAGAGAGATATATAGATGAAAAAGAGAGGAAGGAAGGAATGAAGAAAGACAGAGAGAAAGAATTTAGTAGAGTTGGCTTACATATTTGTGGAAACTGAGAATTGACAGGACTGGCTTTTTTTTTTTTTTTTTTTTTTTTGGTGGTATACCAGGGGTTGAACTCAAGACCTTGTGCTTGCCAAGAAAGCACTTATTCCACTGAGCTATCTCTCTCGAACTAAGGTTTTCTGTAAGCTCTAGATCAAGAAAGAGGAGACAGCACAGTTCAGTCCAAGTGTTGTGAAGTCTTCAGAAATCAAAAGACCCGAAGCCAGAGCTTGTAATGTGTGTGTGTGTGTGTGTGTGTGTGTGTGTGTGCGCGCGCGCGTGCTCGTGGGTGTGGATGGGTGGGTGGGTAGGTGCATGTGTGCATGCACGCGTGCGCTCACGGTTGGACGTGAAACTCTGGGACAAGTTCTGGTGTATGGAGACTGGAGGAATGGATTTCCAGTGCTCAAGGTAAGCACAGGGGTATAGCAGCTTCAGAGGACAGAGCTTGCATTTCCTCTGCCTCCACATTCTCTTCATGTCTCCCTGCATTGGATGTGCCCTTCCACCCTGAGCTTGGATCCTTTCTTCCTTATCCAGCCTCAATCAGATGCTTTTCTCCTCAACAATCTTTATGTTCCTACCTATGACACCTCTCCTCTTCCCTCCGAAAGCTAAATTGATTGAACACTCTACACATTTCTTTACTTTGTGTTTTGAATACCTAGGTCATTGCTTTAGGCCAGAGCACAATAGAATGTGTCATTCCACCATACACAAATACAACACTTTGGGCTGGGGATGTAGCTCAGCAGCATAAGTTCCTGCCTGGCAAATGCAAGGCCCTGAGTTTGATCCCCGGTTCCACAAATCACAC
>PVKA01018643.1:0-36464 GCA_004027165.1 Ctenomys sociabilis
CAGAACTGGGAATTGAACTCAGGCCCTTGCGCTTGCCAGGGAAGTGCTTATTCCACTGAGCCATCTCCCCAGCCCAATAGTGGATTACATTTATAGATTTTCAAATATTGAGCCATCCTTGCATCCCTGGAATGAATCCTACCTGGTCATGGTGTGTGATCTTCTTGATGATTTACTGTATTCTATTTGCCAGGATTTTGTTGAGTATTTTTGCATCTATGTTCATGAGGGAGATTGGCCTGTAGTTCTCCTTTTTGGTTGTGTCTTTCCCTGGTTTTGGAATTAGCATTATACTTGCCTCCAGGAATGATTTTGGGAGGACTTTCCTTTTCAATTTCATAGAAGAGTTTGTGCAGTGTGGGGATTATATCTTCTATAAATTTCTTGTAGAATTCAGCTGTGAATCAATCCATCAGGACCAGGACTTTTCTTTGTCAGTAGGCTTTTTATTACGTTGCATATTTTGTTGGCTGTTATCAGCTTATTGAGAGTTGTTATATCTTATTCATTCAGTTTTGGTAATCTGTACCTTTCTTCTGTGTCTTCTGTTCTCTGAGCATAAAGATTCTCGAAGTAACTATTGATAATCTTCTGAATTTCCGCTGGGTCTGGTGATTTCACCCTTTTCATTCCTTGTTGCACGTACTTGAATTTTCTCTTGCTTCTTTTTAATGAGGGTGGCTAGAGGCTTATCAACTTTATTTAGGTTTTCAAAGAACCAACTTTTTGATTTGTGGATTCTTTGAACTGTTTTCTTCATCTCAATTGAATTAATTTCTGCTCTAATCCTTATGATTTCTTCCCGTCTTTGCGCTCTGGGTTTCATTTGCTATTCTTTTTCTAGTTGTCAGAGGTGAAACATTAGGGTGCTAATTTGTCCCATTCTGTTTTCCTAATGTGTGAGTTCATAGCTTTGATTTTCCCTCTAAGTACTGCTTTTGTGGCATCCCATAAATTCTGGTAAGTTGTACTTCAATTTTCATTGAATTGTAGATATTGTTGAATTTCTTCTGGAATTTCTTCTGTGACCCATTGATTGCTGAGTAGGGTGTTGTTTAGTTTCCATGAATTTAGTGGGTTTTTCTGGTTTCTTTGGTCATTTATTTCCAGTTTCATTGCACTGTGATCAGATAACATGCATGGGATAATTTCTATTTTCTTGCATGTACTTACTCATGACCTCTGGACTAGTATGTGGTCTATTTTGGAAAATGACCCGTGTGCAGCTGAAAGAAATGTGTATTCAGCTATGGTTGGGTGGATCACTCTGTGTATGTCCACCAGGTCCATTTGTTCCAAGCTCTGGTTCAGTTCTGCTACTTCCTTGCTAATTTTTTGTCTGGTTGATCTATCTTTCTGAAATAAGGGTTTGTTAAGGTCTCCTCTTAAGATTGTGTTCTTAGACATTAAGTTTTTCATGTCTGTTAAGATTTATCTTACATACTTGGGTGTTCCTGTGTTTGGTGCATAGATATTTATGAGTGTTACTTCTTGCTCTTTAATTTTTCCACTGATCAGTGGCCTTCTTTGTGTCATTTGATCATTCTTGGTTTGAAGTTGAGACTGAGAACAGAATTGCTACTCCTGCTTTTTTCTGAGGTGCTGGGGCATGTAGTATTGTTTTCCATCCTTTGACTTTGAGCCTATGAATGTCCTTTTGAGTTAAGTGTGTTTCTTGTATACAGCATATTGTTTGATTTTGTTTCCTAATCCACTGTGCCAATCTATTTCTCTTAATTGGAGAATTGAGTCTGTTTACATTGATGGTTATAATTGAAATGTTCTGACTTATGTTTGTCATGATATTTACCTGGTGTTGTTTAGTCTTTTGTATCCTGTGTTTAATTGTCTCTCCTGTTTAGTGGGTTCCTTCCATTCTCATTCATGGAGTTCTGGTCATTGTGGTCTCTCTCTAGAACATCTTTTAGCAGCCTGTGAAGGGATCACTTTTTCATCATGAAATTTTTTAGTTGTTCTTTGTCGTGGAAGTATTTCACTTCTCCATCAAACTTGAAAGAGAGTTTTGCAGGGTCTGGGCTGGAATTTGTTTTCGTGTAGCACTTGAAGAACTCTGCTCCATGCTCTCCTTGTCTTCATTGTTTGTGTGGAGAAGTCGGCTGTAATTCTGATGGGTTTTCCTTTTAATGTGAGCTCCTTCTTCTCTCCAGCAGATTTCAGTATATTATTTTTGTGTTGGATTTCTGGGATCTTAACTATTATATGTCTCGGTGTGTTTCTACTTGGGTTGAAGTTTTTTGGTGTTCTGTATGCTTCTGTGCCCTGAATCTTGGATTGTTTCCTCATATTTGGGAAGTTTTCTGCGATTATTTGTCCTCAAATTCTTTTAATGTCATTTGTATTGACTCCTTCATTCTCGTTGATACCAATTATTCTCACATTGTTCATCCTGGCATCATCTTGTAGGTGATGGATTATTTTTTCCTGCATTCTCGTTGTTTTTAAGAGATCCTTTCTCACCTTTTCACTAGCTGCTCCAGCATTTTCAAGATCTGAAACCCTGCCTTCGCTTTCACTCAAAGGGTTTTGTAGACTCGTGATTGATATTTTTCGTTCTTCTATATCTCTTTGACTGAGTTTCATGTGTTCTATTTTTTTTCTGTATTTCTCATTCAAGGAATCCATCATATTTCTGATCTCAATTTTTTTATCCATGTCTTCTTTAGAGGTAGTTATTAATTCTTTTTCTGCAGTGTTTCTTCCAAATTGGGTTTCCTCTGTATATTTCCGGACTTGTTTCTGTATTTCAGATGCTATGATTTCAAAGAATTCTGTTTTTCAAAGAATTCGTTTTTGATTTCAGAAATTATTTCTGCTTTGAGTTCCTCATGATCTTTCTGCTGTTATGTCTTTGCTTCAGATGCTGTTAATTCAAGCAGTTCAGCTGGAATAGTGCTCTCTGCCCTTGTTCTGGGTGAGCATTGTTTTTCTACCCAGTGTTTCTGGAATTCTTTATTTCAGATACTACGTATTCAGATATTTCTTTTTTAATTTGGGGGATTACTTCTCGTTTTATTTCCTCTATACCTTTCTGCTGTTGTTCCTTTGCTGCTGTATATGTTAATTCATTCATTTCAGCTGAGCTAGTGTCCTCTGCCCTTACTCTTGGACTCGAGGTCTGGGATTGCATTTTTCCCCTTGTCTTTGTCAATTTCTATAGCACTGACCTTTGACCTTTGGTGTAGAGCTTTGGTGCAGCTATAACCTTAGTTTGTTATGAGATTCGGGTTTCAGTCTATTAAGTTTGTGATTATCCAGATATGCCTATCCTAGATCTAGCTGTTGTGTTCAGTTCCTTTTTGCTGCAGCTCCTGTGGTTCTCCTGTGTTGGTTCCCTGTTCAGGCAAGCACGAACTGAATTGGGATGTAGAGCAAGTAATGAAAATTCCCACTGTCTTGGCTGGCTTTGGGGCGAGGATCTGGAAAATTGCCAGAGTCAGCCCTCCTGTGTCAGGCAGGTCGCTCTCTAGGTGGGCGGGCCTGCGCTTTGGTGGGTCTTCTGGGCTCCCAAAAGGATAGTGGAAGATCTTATTCACTGGGTAGGCTGTACTGGGTCAACCAGCCTGTGCTGGGTCCGGGTCTACAGGCCAGAACCTGAGAAGGCTGGGAAAGGTCCCTCCTGTGCAGCGGGCCTGGAGCCCTCACTCACAGGCCAGGCTGCTCTTGGTTTCCGGCCGTGGGGTGGGACCAGGTATCGCTGAGAAATATCCCTCTAGTGTGGCAGGCTTGGAGTTCTCACTCCAGGCCGACCTACACTGGGTCTGGGGCCCTGGGGTGGGACCAGCAATCGTTGGGAAATGTTTCTCTGGCGCGGTGGGCCTGGAGCTCTCACCGGGCCACTGGGGTTGGTGGGGGGGGGGTCAGGGAATCCCTGGGAATTGTCTCTCCTGCACAGCGTGCGTGGAGTTCTACACTTACTGAACTTAGATGCCCAGGGAGTCGGTGGAATTCCCACTTGCTCAGCGGGCTTTAGGGCAGGGGATCCAGGGAGGTGCTTGTTAGTGAGTCCTGAGGCTTCAGGCCGGTCACTGGCTTGGAGGGCTTGGGGGTGGGGATCAGGGTAGCGCGCGTGGGAAGAAGCCAAAGGCTCTCCCTCAGGCTCGCCACACACTCACTGATCTGGGAAGTCTGGTGAGCCATGCAAATTCCCACTCACTTGGAGAGCTTGGGACGGGATCCAGGAGGCCGCTGGAGTCAGCCGCTGTCTCAGGCTAGTCTCTCTGTCTGGGTGGCGTGGGCAGGATCCAGGAAGATGGCAGAGTCTGCCGCGCTGTCTCAGGCGGTCTCTGGGGATGGGCGGACGTGGGCGGGATCGAGGAGGCTGCTGGAGTGGGCCACTCTGTCTCTGGCCATCTCTGGGGCTGGGTGGGCGTTGGTGGGCTCAACATTATATTTCACTGAAAAAAAAATTTGTGGTTTTTTGATATGTAGTACTTGTGTAGTTCATACTGGCCTTGAACTATGTGGCCCAAGCTAACCTCAAACACATAGCTATCTCTCTGCCTCAGCCTCCTGAGTGCTAGGTTTATGGATGTGCAATTTAAATTTCATTGAAGTCATCATTTTATATATCTAAGCAAATACGCACACATGCTGATTATACGTCTGAAATATGTAGCAATTTCTGGCTTATTAAAAGGCTAAAATGAAGAGGGTCTTAAAATTGATTAAATGTAGTAAGAAACGAAGTGACCATGGTGCAGGCAATGATTAGCTACTTCTACTCTTCTAGGTATAATTGCCATAAGCCCTAGGGTAATGCTCACTTATTCTCAGCTTTGAAAGACATTTTGCCTGGAACATATAATCCAAGACACTAGTCATTGTTGAAACAAATAAAAATGCATAGCCTTTATCCCCTTCATTTATTTTGTGTTATGCTTTACTTTTAATTTTTACTTTTTGAGTATCTTAATTACTTTTCTCTCATTGCTGTGACAAATATCTGATGCCCAGAATTAAGGGAGGGAAGGTTTATTTAGCTCACAGTTTGTGGAGGTTTCAATCCATACTTGCCTGGGTGGCATGCCACAGGGGCAACACTTCAAGTCAGCAGAAGACAACAAAGCAACAAAAGCAAAAGCAGGAAGGAAGCAAGACTCTTTTCCTCCCTCATATTGTATGCAGACTACTCATCCAAACAGTCTGCCTCCCTTCCTCTTGCACAGGCTCAGGATATTTGCAAAGTAAGGGCCCTGGCCACTAAGTCACTTAGTTAATCTTCTAATCTTCTCAAGTTGACACTATCAACTATAACAATCCACCCCTTATCAGCTTGGCAACCAGATACATTTCTTTAAACCAGTTTCCAGATACAAAGACATGCTTTTTCTTATAATTTTGCAACTTGAACACTAACACAGGTATACCTAAAGACTAGTATTAAGTCTAAAAACATTATATTACATTATAACCATAACGTTATGCCCCAAACACCCCAAAGACTCATGTGCATCCCTTTATGCAAAAGGCATTTTATTCATCTCCAAGAGTTGCCAGAGTCCTAACAGTTTCAGCATTGCTGAAAAGTCCAAGTCCAAATTCTCCTCTTGAGATGTAAGGCAAACCCTTAGCTCCATGCCCCATACAAATGAAAAGTTTAGCATTTCCAACATTCAGTGGTATAATATAAACTTTTTTATTCCAAAAGTTACAAACAGAAAATGAGGTCAAAGCAAGTCCACACCCTAGGCAGGCAAACATTATGTCTTATAATTCTGTGTTCAGCATTTGCAGCAATCTGGCAAATTGTAAACTCCAATGGGTTTAAGTACCCCAATGACACCTCTGGTCATGGTAGCTCCCATAGCTTCTCTCTTGAGCTAGCTTTGCCCCCTCCTTGCAGCTTTCCTGAGACCATCCACATTCCTAGTTTTTCTGTACTTTCTGGGTCTCTAGTGTACCACATACTGCCCTCTCAGAGGCACATTGGTCCCCGGGCCTTCTTAAATCGGGTGGAAGCCCTTTTAACCCCACCCTGTTGCAGTCTGCACTGACACCACATGGATGATGCTTAAGTCCACTCTACCAAAAGCAGTAGCCATTCCTCTCTCTCCACTGTAGGGGTCAAGCACCTGGATCAGTAGGTACTCTGAATCCTATACTAAGGAACAGATTTTCTATGCTGCCTCCATGTTGGAGCATGTTGCTCTATAGCTTTTTCCTCAAAGCAAAGTCTTTCACTTCTACAGTTTTGAGACTACAAAGGGTAGAAACTTGCTCTACTTATGATGCCTCCAGGCCATCTTTTCTATTCTTTTGTTCTTAGCAATGAAGATTTTCTCAGCTCTTTCTTTGTAGTCCATAGCTTTACTGGAGCTTTCTTTCTGGCCAGACTCACAATGTTTTAAATCATCCTACAGGGCTCTTTGCTCTTGAGTATTATGTAGATCTTGCCAAAAGCCCCCAACAGTAGCCAGACTACCACCTCAGCATTTGACTGGTTTGAAATTTATTTTGTCAGATTAATTAGTCCATCACCCTTAATCTCAGTCTCAGGCAGGGTCTCTGGACACAGCAAAATGTAGACAAACTTTTTGCAAAGCCATAACATACATCATGTGGAGTCCAGCAACCAATGCAGTCTTTCCAACAGAAATCTCCCAAGCCTGCCTTTCACCATTTTTCTGGTCTTCTGAGCTCCCATACAGAGCATTCAACAGTGTTGTCGCTCTGTCCTTTCAGTAAATATCTCCAAACCTTTTCAAACTCTTCCCACAAGCCATTCCCCAAGGCTCTTAAATCACATGGTCAAGTATAGTAACAGCAACAGCCCCACTCCTGGTAGCAAATTCTGTCTTGGTCACTTTTTTCTTTTAGCTGAAACAAAATACCTGACACCCAGAATTAAGGAATAAAAGGTTTATTTAGCACACAGTTTGTGTACATTTCAGTCCATACTCAGCTGGTTTCAAGGCTGGGTGGCATAGCACAGGACCAACAGTTTAAGACAGCAAAGCAACAAAAGCAAAAGGGGAAAGAAGCAAGCCTCTTTTTCTCCTCCCTTATCCTGTATGCAGGCTACCTGCCCACACATCTCCTTACCTTCCTCTTGCATAGGCCTGATGTTTACAAAGTGAGGACCCAGGCCATCTACTGAGTCACTTCTCCTAAACTTTTCAAGTTGACATAGTGTATCAACCATAACAGTAAGGTAGCAGTTACCTATATTTGCTCATACATGTGAAGAATATTATAAGTCAGTGCTCAATTCTCAGAACTATGTTGAAGAGGTACTGAATGTATGGAAATGACAGAAGAACAGAAGGTGACAACCAAAGCATATAGAGAAGGAAATGATTTGGGCAAAGAAAGGTCATTTGCAGGAAGATATCACAGGTGATATGGCATCAGAAGTAGCTTTTAAAGAAGCACTATAAATTTGCAAAAGAAAAAGGTGACACATTTTGGGTAAGTATAGACCATAGTCATTCTGGATTGCTACTTTACAAAGTGCTGGGGAGAAGGAACTGGAAAAGGTCTCATTGAAAGACTAAAGAATCTAGTCATAGGCTGGGTATGGTGGAACACAGCCATAATCCTACCACGTTAGGAAGCTGAGGCAGAAAAATTGCAAATTTAGGACAAATAAGTCATTTTAGCAAGTTAGAAAGACCCTGTCTCAAAATTAAAAAGGGGACTGGTGATATAGCTCAGTGTGAAGAACATAAATAAATTCAGTCTTCACGTTAAAGGAAAAAAAAAAAAAACTCTGGACTTACATCCAGGTGCATTGGTATACAACTATAATTCCAGTATTTTAAGAGACTGAGGCAGGAGGATCACAAGTTCAAATCTCACCTAGACGATTTAGCAAACCTCTGTCTCAAAAATAAAAAATAAAGAAAGAAAAAGGGGATAGTAACAAAGCTAAATGGTAAAGAACCTCTGGGTTTGATCCCCAGTTCCAAAAAAAAAAAAAAAAAGACTCTGGACATATAAAAAATCTAGCTACAAAACACTTTGTTACAATGTGATTTGAAGTATTAGGAAATCACCCATAGGAGTGAACTTTAACACTTCCTTTAACAGATTGAAACACTTTCAAAATAGGTTTTTTTTTTTTTTAACAATATATGTTTATGATGACCTACTTGGGTTCTGTATTTGCCTATTCATTTCCTCTTTCTAATCAGGACGTTGAGAATGATGGGCCGGAGCCCTCAGATTGGGACAGGTTTGCTGCTGAGGAGTACGAGACTCTTGTCGCAGAGGAATCTGCCCAAGCACAGTTCCAAGAAGGGTGAGTGAATACCCTGTGGCTTGCTGACCTTTTCACCAGGTGTGCCCCTGTCAGTAGTACAAAAACCACCATTATAAATGCCTATTTTTTCCATTTTTGAAATCATAAGAGTTAAATGTTAGTTAAGTGAATGCTTCTAGCAATTTTCTCCCCCCCTTCCTCATCAACTTCCTGACAATCTTCTCACATCCCATTTCCTTTTATAAGTCATATCTTTATGGAAACCATGATCCAGGAGCAGTCATACTTCTACTTTAGTGATAACAGTAAGCCCTACAGATAAGGAACTGAAACTCCTTTCAATAATAAAATGATCATGTTTAACATAAATTTTTATCATGCATAGTTCGTATATACAATCCTAAATAATAAGTTCCTGCATGTAATTTATACTAAAAAGAAAAATTCCACAAAGTGATCATATTAAGAAAGTAGATTATGTGAGAATTTTGCCAGTTGGCAATTCAGCAATTTTATAATTTGTTGGCTTTTTCTAGTGACTCCTTCATAAATTCCTCTAATTATTCATGTCTCCTCAATCAGCTCTTTATCATGGATGTAATACATTCATATGACCCAGAAAAGAAATTATTAAAAGTTTCCTATTTACCAGTTTCACAGAAGCAGCCAATGTTATTTTCTTGTGTGCTTTTACAAAAACTCACTTTCTGTGTGTATTTTTCTTACTCAAATGGAGTACACAGTATTCATTGTTTGGTACCCCATTTTTCCCCACACTTAATAATATACTTGAGATTATCCCATAGATATATCTAATGACTTTCTTTTTTTGTGGAATCAGATATTGAACTCAGGCCCTTGCACTTGCCAGGCAAGTGCTCATTCTACAGATCCATTTCCCCAGCACCCATGACTCATTTTCTATAGCAACATAATCTACTGTATAGTCATTGTTACTTTACAGTCATTTCTAACATTTCATGTATACTAGAAATTATACTATTGCAACAGATCCTATATACTATATAAGTTTCTAGAACTTAAGCAGATAAACAACCTCAAACTAGGTATGTAAAGAGTTGCTGCAACACGCAAGTTTCAGAAAATTCAAGCAATGATGCATACACCCAAAACAAGCAATAGTGAGGTGCCATTTCCATGCCTACACCTAGTGGGACAACAAAATGAAACCATCAGCAGAACCAAAGGACAGTAGCTATATAGAAAGGGGTACCTGGTAGGACCTGTGACGTTCACTGACAATGGAAGTTTACTAACTCAACAACTCTCTTGAGGGAGCCACTAGTAAATATGCTGAACTTCATTATCTTCCTATCTTTTAGTAGCCTGCTGATGGCTGCCTTTGACCTCAGTCAGAAGCAAGACAAGGGAATCCCCTGCTGTGGTTCATTCACATCAGCCTCCAAAGGCATGGGCAGAGAACTAGGAGAAGAGTAGATCTGGAGGGATAAATAGGAAACATCAGGCCTAGTAGGTAAAGTACAGTAGTCCTGCATGAAGTCTGTACCATGACATCTTTAGTGTTTGTTTGATTGTTTGTTTTTGAGACAGTCTCACTCAATGGTAGAGCAACTCTGTATTTGATGCCTAGTATTGCGAGAGAGGGACAGAGAGTGAGAGAGTATGTGGGGGACAGAGAAGCAGGCCATGAAAGTATAGCAATCATTTTGTAAATGCATATTTTTTTACTTCCATTCACCCTTCCCTTAAAAAACTAGGAACAAAGAAAACGTTTTTGAAGCATCCAGTAAAAGCCAGTTGTAGTTGCGCATACCTGTTACACCAGCACTTGAGAAGAAGATCATGAATTTGAGACCAGCCTAAAGTAGTGAAACTGTCTCAAAACAGCAAGAGGAAGGGACACATGGATAAACTGACAGATGGAAGGAAGAAAATAGATTAAGTATAATACAATCAGAGGGGAAAAAGTAGCCAAAAGAAAGTTAGTATATGTGAGGAAAATATAAGGAATCTAACTTGTATGTACTAGGCAGTGGAACAAATGAAATATATATAGATCTTGATATTCAAAGATAATGGAAAAGCTTCTTATTTCTTATAAAATAAAAGACCAAAATATCAAAGGTTAGAAGTCACATATAGGGCCAGCCAAAATAGCTCAACAAATTAAAGCACCTGCAAGCAAGCGCAGGGGCCAGGGGTCCATCCCTGGGCCTGCTGTGCTGGCCTTGCTGTGCCAGCCCTGCCCCTGGGGCAAGCTGAGATTGGGCATGGTGGCATGCATCTGCAATCCCAGCACTTGGGAGGCTGTAAATAGGATAATCACCATGAGTCTAATCTTGTAGTGAGACCCTGAACAACCTGTAGACCCTTCCCTAAAATACAAAAAAAAAGTCACATACATCCAAGAAATACTGATAGTAATTGAACCCCAGTGTGTATTGGTAATTTACTAAAATTCAAACCTGAAAAGTTTATTTTTGTTTTTAATTTTTTCCATTTTAAAAAACATAAGTTATAGGACAGAGAAAAATAACTCAGATATCTACATGTAAAAGTAAATACTGAAAGACTATGAAATGATTACAACTTTCTCAAAGAAATTGTTTATTAATTTTTTTATTATTTTAGCTGTATAGTTATTTTAGTTTATTAGTATAGTACATGATATAGTACATGTTTACATTCCTTGTGGAAAGTTGGCACGTGTATATAACACATCTTAATTCCTTTTTTTTTCCCTTTCTATTTCGCTTCCTCTTTCACTCATCCCTTGATCCCTGTTTTGTTGGAAAGGGTAGTTTTGTTTGTTTTATTTTACTTTTTGGTATATGTTCACAATACATGTTTCCATTCCCTGTGTGGAGTTGGTCCATACACATAGCACATCCCAGTTCCTCTTTTGCATCCCTTACCCCTTCCCTCCCTCCATCTCTTGATCCTCTTGCCTGCTAAGAACAATCTCCCTATTTCCTATTATCTTTCTTCTATTTGCTCTTTATTTTTACTGTGTTTCTTATATAAGAGAAATAATGTAAATTTAATCTTCTGTGTCTGATCTGTTACAAAACACTTAACAATATGGTCTTAAGGTATATCCATTTTCTTACAAATGACTCAGTTCTATCCTTTATGGCAGGGTAAGACTCCATGATGGGTAAAAACTGTGTTTTCTTTACCATTTATCTGTTCATGGCTATATGAACTGCATCCAAGATATTATGAATTGTGCTGTATAAACGTAGATATAGATGTATCTCTATAATATGATGTCTTTAGGAAGATCCTGGAAGATGAATTGACTGGGTCCAATGAAAGTTCTAGTTTTAGTTTTTTGAAGACTCTTCAAACTGATTGACTGGGTAGTTGTACTAGTTTACATTCCTACAAACAGTGTGGAAGGGTTCCTTTTTCTATACACCCTTGCCATTATTTGTTATTATTTCATTTCTTGATAATAGTCTTTGTGGGTTAAAATGGAATCTCATTGTTATTTTAATTTGTATTTCTCTAATGGCCAGTGATACTGAATATTTTATCATGTATTTACTGGCCATTTATATTTCCTCTGTGAAATGTCTATTCATTTCACTTGCCCTTTTTTTTTCATTTGCTCTGTTTTTGATTGAGAGAGTCAAAATTATTTTAGATTTTTATATATTACAGATATAAATCCTCTAAGGAATTTCTGGGAATTTTTTCCTATTTTACACATTGTCATTTCACTCTCCTGGATGTTTCTTTTGCTGTGAAGGTTTTTTATTTCATATGATCCTACTTCTTATTTTTTAGAACTACTTCCTATACAACCACATTGCTATTCCAAAAGCCTTAGTCTTGCAAAATTTTTACCTATCTTCTCTTCCAGCACATTGTTTCTGATTTAACTTATATATTTCTTTTTTGTGATTTATTTTTTATTTTATTTTATTGACAATCAAATAGCAATGACAGAGTATCAAAACTGATGAATACCAGAGTTTCAATAATTAATACATTGTACATTGTTATCTTCTTAATGGTTGTCCATAGTACAAGAAACAGACAGGATATCCTGTTCAAACATCACTAGTACAAAACTTTCTACTCATTGAATTAAGCGAAAGTAGCTGTATATCTATCCTAACTATTCTGTATATACAAATACAAAATGGTCCTTCCTTTGTATCCCTTTTTATTATTTAGTCCTGTCAGAGATTGGTATTCCATTGGTATCTAAATACTATAGGTGCGTGAATTCAGCAAAACAATCGAACACAGTCTAGAAGTTCACAATAGTAGTGGGTTATCCATAGAAGTTGTTGACTTGAGCTTTTCACAACTCACCATATTAACATGGCTTTACTTTATATCCCTCATTTTTATACTTTTCTGCTGGATTGTTAAGACCAAGATAAAGCGGGACCTATACAACAAGAACTGTAACTTTAGTATCTGATAAGGTCAGTCACGACTTATCCTGTAACCCCCTACCCCACTTTGTAGATCCTTTTGCCAGTGTCAACCTTGTGGATGAGTAACAACCATTGCTTGACCAATTTGCTCTCTGTGAAAGCCTGAGAGAACGTTTTCTCTTCATGTGACTCTCCTTAGGTACACTCTACATCATGATCATTCTCCTCTGTAGCCCCATAAACTCTTTGACCTGAAACTTTGGGACACAACTGAGTTACATGATGTTACAGCACAAGTTCTACTATGTCCTGAGTCTTCACTTACCTTGAAAGGCTAGGGCAAAAATGTTGGCTGACCATGCAAAACTTCCTTTTCTCTAATTTTTGATCTGCAAACTTAGGTTATTAACCCTCCAGAACAGAAGCTTATTATTATCCTGCAATATATGTAGTTCAGTTTATCCTATCTATCTAAGTATCAATCATCTTAGGCATAACGTGGAACAGGTATTTTCCATCAAGTATTGACATGTTAAACTTTAAGTCCCTACAGAAAATGAAGAAAAACAATAATTTAAAAAATAGGAATAAACATATTTTTACACAGAAATTTAGAAATCTAACCAATACAGCATTGTAGCAGGACAGTCCTATTTTTTCTTGTATCTTTTTTTCATTTATTACCCTTAATTTCAAAAAAAAAAAAAAACTTTCTCTTGGCACACAGTATGGTAATAAATGGTATGTCATGACAAGAAGTACATATTTAGAACACCAGAATTCCAAGCATGACCCTTCTATTACACATTGCTATCTACAGTGCAGTTGCTTGGTTCACAGGTGTCAGCATATATAGTTAGTCAGGGTGAGAATCCTACTAATTAACTGCTAGTTTCAAAAACATGCTGATGTTTTTCAGGATCATTGCCTTATCCATCTTGTACATATAAATGTATGACTTTGGCCCTGTGATGTTTCCTAGCTTTTCTACTTACCCTCTCCTCGTTGTCCAATCCTCAAATTCTCACTTTACTTTTAATTGTGTTATACCTTTCTATTTGTATTTATTCTCTTGAGTTCTTATACTACGGAGGCTATACCATATTTACACATGTGGGGTGTGGTTTATTTCACTTATACCTTCAAGTGGCATCCACTTAAATATGAAGGCTTCGAGTTTATATAGCTGAATAATACTCCATTGTATAAAGATACCACATCTTGTTCAACCATTCCTCATATGACGGACATCTTGCTTCTTTCGAAGATTTGGCTATTACAAATTGTGCTGTTATAAACATAGGAACACATATATCAATCACTATGATACGACATTTTCAGTTCCTCCGGGAAAAATCCAAGTAGGGAGATAGCTGGTTTTAATGGGATTTCCAGTCCTAGTTTTTTAAGGAGTCTCCACACTGATTTCCATAGTGGTTGCTCCACTCTACATTCCCACCAGCAGTGGAGAAGGGTTCCCTTTTCCCCACAGCCTCTCCAACATTTGTTGTTGGTTGATTTCTTTATGATAGTCATTCTTTCTGGTGTAGGATGGTATTTCAGTGTTGTTTTAATTTGCATTCCACAGGTGGCTAGTGATGTGGAGCATTTTTTCATATATTTATTCACTTCTTTAATTTCATTCTATGAGAAGTGTATGTTCACCTCGGATGCTCATTCTTTAAATTTTGAGGCCCTACTATTTTTTAGGTCTTTACAAATTCTAGAGAGCATCAACCTATGTCTGAGCACTTATTAGTTAAGATTTTTTCAAAATTTGTGGGTTGTCTTTTTACTTTGTTAGTAATTTCTTTTTATGTGCAAAAACTTCTCAGTAAGAGGTGGTCCAAGTTGTTAATTCTTTGAAGTGCTTCCCATGCGAATATATGTTTCTTCATGAAATGTTTACCTACCTCTATGTCTTCAATAGTTCCTCCTACTTTCTCTTTCAGGAAATTTAGTGTTTCTATTTGAATATTTAGATCTTTAATCCATTTTGACTTTAGCTTAGTACACGATAGACTTAGGTCAAGTTTTAGTTTTCAGCATATAGAGAGCCAGTTTTTCTGGCACCATTTGTTAAAGAGGCTGTCTTTCTTCCAGTAAGCGTGTTTGGCCCCTTTGTCGAAGATCAGGTGGCTAAGTGTGTTTGTAGAGGCCTCTGCATCTTTAATCTATTCCATTGATCCTCAAGTCTATTTTGTTGCTAGTACCATGCTGATTTTAGCACAGTAGCTTTGTAGTATAATTTCAAGCCAGGAACTATGATACCTCCTGCCTTTTCTTTGTTGGCCAGGATTGCCTTTGCTGTTCTATGTCTTTTCTGGTTCCAAATAAATTTTAGGAATTATTTCTCTAGGTTTGGGAGGTATGCTGGTGGTAGCTTGATAGGAATTGGATTAAATCTGTACAACAATTTTGGGAGTATGGCCATCTTCACGGCATTGGTTCTTCCAATCCAGGAGCAGGGAGTATCTTTCCATTTTCTTTTTTTTTCCTTCCCGTTTTCTGAAATCCTCTATGATCTCTTTTTTCAGAGCACTGTAATTTTCCTTGAAAAGATCTTTGACTTCTTTAGTTAGATGAATTCTGAGGTATTTCATTTTCCACAATATTCTAAAAGGTATTGTTTCTCTAATTTTGTGCTCAGTGTGTTTGTTATCTGTGTAGAGGAATGCTGTTGACTTTTGGGTGTTGACATTGTATCCTGCTATGCCACTGAATTTATGTATCAATTCTGGTACCTTCTGGGTGGAGTTTTTTGGGTCTTCCAAGTAATGTATCATGTCATCTGCAAATAACAATAATTTAATTTCTTTACCTATTCTTTTTATTTCTCCCTCTTGTCTAATGGCTCTAGCTAATGATTCCAGAACTATGTTGAACAGGAGGGTGATAGAGGGCATCCTTGTCTCATACCAGATCTGAGAGCAAAGGATTTCAGTTTTTTCCCATTTATATTTAAGTAGAAGCCTTCTATTCCAATTTTCTGTGGGACTTTGAACATAAATGAGTGTTGGACTTGGTCAAAAGCCTTCTCTGCATCAATTGAGATGATCATATGGTTTTTACATTTTGCTCTATTGATATACTGTATGACATTAACAGATTTTTGAATATTGAACCATTCTTGCATTCCTGGAATGAATCCTACCTGGTCATGGTGTATGATCTTCTTCATGATTTGCTCTATTCTGTTTGATATTATTTTATTGAGGATTTTTGCATCTATGTTCATTGAGGGAGATTGGCCTGTAGTTCTCTTCTTTTAGTTGTGTCTTTCCCTGGCTTTGGTACCAGTATAATACTAGTTTCCAGGAATGATTTTGGGAGACCTGTTTCCTTTTCAATTTCATTGAAGATTTTGTGGGGTGTAGGGATTATATCTTCCATAAATTTCTTTTACAATTCAGCTGTGAATCCATCAGGACCTGACTTCTCTTTGTCTGCAGGCTTTTTATTACATTTTGTATTTCATTGGATACTATTGGGTTATTGAGAGTTGTTATATCTTCTTGATTCAGTTTTGGTAATTTGTACCTTTCGAGGAATCTTTCCATTTTTCTGTGACTTCTCTTATGTGAGCATAAAGATTCTCAAAGTAGCTATTGATAATCTTCTGAATTTCCACTGGGTCTGTGATGATTACACACTTTTCATTCCTTATTGCTTGTGTTTGAATTTTTTCTTTCCTCTTTTTGATGAGGTTAGCTAGGGGCTTATCGATTTTATATAGTCTTTCAAAGAACCCACTTTTTGATTCGTTAATTCTTTGAACTGTTTTCTACATTTTAATTGAATTAATTTCTGCTCTAATCTTTATTATTTCTTCCCGTCTTTGGGCTCTGGGTTTGGTTTGCCCTTCCTTTTCTAGATGTTGAAGGTGCAACATTAGGGTGTTCATTTGTTCCCATTCTGTTTTCCTGATGTGTGAGTTTACAGCTATGAATTTCCCTCTGAGAACTCCTTTCATCGCATCGCATAAGTTCCAATGAGTTTTACTTGAGTTTTCATTGAATTGTAGATATTGTTGAATTTCTTGTTTAATTTCATCTGTGACCCATTGGCTGCTGAAGAGTGTGTTGTTTAATTTCTTTTGTCCTTTATTTCCAGTTTCATTGCACTATGTTCAGATAACATGCATGGGATAATTTCTGTTTTCTTGCATATACTTAAGCATGACCTCTGGACTAGTATGTGGTCTGTTTTGGAAAATGACCTGTGTGCAGCTGAAAAAAATGTGTATTCAGCTGTAGTTGGGTGGAACATTCTGTATATGTCCACCAAATCCATTTGTTCCAGGCTCTGGTTCAGTTCTGCTACTTCTTTGATAATTTTTTTGTGTGCTTGACCTATCTTTTTGGGATTAGTGGGTATTAAGGTCTCTTGTTAAGATTGTGGTATTGGATATTAGATTTTTCATGTCCATTAAGATTTGTCTTATATAGTTGGGTGCTCCTGTGTTTGGTGCCTAAATATTTATGAGTGTTACCTCTTCCTCTTGAATTGTTCCCCAAACTAGTATGCAGTCGCCTTCTTTATTTAGTTTGATCATTCTTGGTTGAAGTTGAGACTGTCTTGAGAACAGGATTCCTACCCCTGCTTCGTTCTGAGGTGCTGAGGTGTGTAGTATTATTTTCCATCCTTTGATTTTCAGTCTGTGAAATTCTTTGTGAGTTAAGTGCATTTCCTTAACTCACAATACAGCAGATTGTTGGATTTTGTTTCTTAATCCACTGTGCCAGTCTGTTTCTTTTAATTGATGGATTGAGTCCATTTACTCAAGCAATTTAATGGATTATATTTAAATGAGTCCATTTAATGGTTATCATTGAAACATATTATCAACATGTTATTTACCTGCTTTTGTTTACTCCTGATCTGTGTTGGATTCTTTATTTAATATATATATAATTAGCCATCTATGTTGCGAAAATCTGTAACATATGTATCGTTGTATGTTACCCTGTTTATGTCATTTGTTCTCTTTGTTTTTGCTTCTGTTTTTGACTCTTCAAGTTAAAATACAAATAAACAAATTAAAAAAAAAAACTGAGCAGGGGCCAGCCAGGTAGCTCAGCAGATTAAAGGGCCTGCTTAGGCAGATGCAGGGACCTGGTTTTGATCCCCAGTGTGCCAGGCCCACCCCCAGGGCATGCTGAGAGGGTGACTGAGACTGGGCATGGTTGCGCACACCTGTAATCCCAGCACTTGGGGAGGCTGAAAACAGGAAAATCACGGGGAGTCCAATCTGTGTAGTAAGACCCTATAGTTCCTGTACTACATACAAAAAAATAAATAAAATAACTGAGCAGACTATAGTGCTTCCCTTTCGCATCTTCCTGCTTGTCCAGAGTAGGGGCCTGCCATGTCAGTCTGCCTGCTTCAGTCTGTCTCTGTCTGTCTGTCTCTCTCTCTCTCTCTCTCCCCCTCTCCCTCTCTTTCTCTTCCCCTCCTTCCCTTCTTCTCTCTTCCCCTCCCTCCCTCTCTCTCCCCCACCTTCCAATAAATCATCTTCCTTTATTCAAAAATATATTTTAAACAACTAAGCAACTAAGACTACTGTCTCCTTAATAAACAAAGGGTATTAATTCCATTTCTGATAAAATCTCCTTAACAGAAGCAAGAAAAAGTGACTTGAAAAATATACATGAAAAAAGCTAAAAAACTTTATTAATGGATATATAGAACTGTTGCCATGTTAAATTAAAATGGGTTTAATATAATCCCTCCCAATTACACTGGGGAACTTGATAAGCTGATTTTAAAATCCACTTACAACAATAAAGATACTATAGCAGTGAAGTTTGAAAAGGAATAATAATATAGTCAGAGGAAATGGTAAACCCATAGTATTAAACCCAGTATAGTATCCATGCCAAAATAAATTTCGGCATAGCAAGTTAGTGGCTTTCTCTGACTCAAACAACTATGTATTAAAAATATTTCAGAAAAAAATGTATACTGAACATGTACAAACTCTTTTTGTCATGCCCTAAGGTATTGAGATAGCATTATTTTGTATTATAAGTAATCTAGAGATGATTTAAAATCTCCTCTGTTAAGGAGATTTTAAAGTATTTGAACAACTCCATATTATAAATATGATATCTTAAATGTGTCAGGAAGACTAATCAGTGAAATGTTAGTTTTACATAATGGGGTGAAAAAGGTTATTAAACTAGTATGTGTATGCATGCTAATAAACAGACTTTAGAAACACAAATAACAAGAGAGATTTACAAAGAAATTAATATATTTGAATACATTTTGAAATGACAAATTGTATAACAAAAACTAGGTTGCATGATATGACCAGTATTATCTGTTTATAAATATGGTTCTCCAAAATCAACAATAAGAAAATAAATAGTGCCCAATTCTCTTGTTTTTTTCTTTTGTTTTTTGCTAGGTACAGGCATGTACCTCCATGCCCAATTCTGAAACAGTCAAAGGACATAAATTTCATTCAGGAAACAAGCATGAAAATTACTATTTCACAGATGTTAAAATGTAGTAGCCATACTTGACAGTTTTAAATATAGAACCACAAAATATTTGTGAAAGGAATTTTTTAAATCAACTGTTACAGTTGGAAATTTCAATATTCTATTTAGTAATTGATAGAATAACTATAGATAGTAAGGATACGGAAGACTTGAACAAAAAAGTATTTTATTTAATAAAAACACTCCACAAAACCATGAAAATATTTTCTTTTACAAGGGCACACATAACTTCTCTAGGACAGACCATAGGTTATGCCAATAAAACAAGATGTTAGCTAAATTCAAACACATTGCAATAATAAAAATACTTTGTCTGACCAAAATACACTTAAACTAGAAGTCAGTAACAGAAATCTCAGAATCCCACAATATTTGATAATTAACAGACCCTCAGGACTCATGGGTCAATTAAAAACCACAGGAAAAAAAGAAAAAAAAAAAACCACAGGAAATCCAGGTATGATAGTGCATACCTATGTAACCCCACCACTTGAGAAGCTAAGACAGAGGGATTGCAAAATCAAAGCTAGCCTATGCTTTACAGTCAGGTTAAGTGAGCCTGGACTACATAGTGAGGCTCTGTCTCATATCCCCACCCACCCACCCATCCACACACAGAGAAATTAAAAAT
Organism: Ctenomys sociabilis; assembly: GCA_004027165.1. NCBI lineage: Eukaryota > Metazoa > Chordata > Mammalia > Rodentia > Ctenomyidae > Ctenomys > Ctenomys sociabilis. The sequence goes on from PVKA01018643.1 coordinate 19,738, forward strand.
TATATTGAAACTAATGAAGTTAAAAGTACATAAAAATATAAGAGATGCAATAGAAGCAGTGTTTTGTTTTGGAGATAAGGTCTCACTATGTAGTTCCAGATGACCTTGAAGTTACTATGTAAGTCTTGCCTCAGACTTATACCTCAGTGCTGGGAGTACAGGTATATGCTACCACACCTGGCTAAAAGCAGTTCTTAGAGCAATATTTATGGCTTTAAAAGGTCTTAATAACTAAACTTCTATTTTAAACTTTAAAAAAAAGAGCAAATAAAACTTAAAATAAGTAGGAAGAACATAAGATTTTCACAGTAGAAAATCATGAAATACAAAACAGTACAACTATGTGAAAAAATAAATGAAACCAAAGTCAGTTCTTTGGAAAGATTAAAAGAGAAATCTTCAGCCATATCAGGATAAGGGTGCAAGGGGCAGGGGGCAGAGGGAAGAAATAAAAGGAGAATAAAAGTCAGGAAGAGGCATCACAGTAAACACTGTAAAAGTTTTGGGTTTTTATTTATTTGGTACAGGTTCTACGAGGTCTCACTATGTAGTTTGACTCAGTGATCCATCTGTTTTCAGCCTCCCAAGTGCTGGAATTACAGGTGTGCACCACCAGTCTTAATCACCCTCTCAGCATGCCAGGGGTCAAATCCCAGCTGCTGCATCTGCCCAAGCAGGCGCTTTAGTCTGCTGAGCTATCTGGCCAACCTAACACTGCAGAAGTTAAAAGAACTATAAGGTAGTATTATGGAAAGCATTAATTCATTACTTTTTTACATCTTAGATGAAATGAGACAAAATCCTAGAAAAAATTAAATTACCAAAATGGAGTCAAGAAAAAAATGGAAAATCAGAGCAGACTTATGTCAAGTAAAGATTCTAAGTTATTAAGTCTACCCCACAAGAAAAGTCTAGGACCAGATGACTTTACTGGTGAATGCTATGTAATATTTAACAAAAAAAAAAAAAAAAAAAAAAAAAAAATAGTACCAATCTTATACTTTTAAAAAATAATGAGGGAATATTTCTTTATTTATAAAGCCAGTATTATCTTTGTACCACAAAAAAAGTCAAAGACATCCCAAGAAATGAAAACTACAAACCAGTAACATGTTGCATGTGCAAGGATGACAGATAGAGAATGAATGAGTACTTGGAGATGAGACTTGTTCAGTCACCAAAAGCCCAAAGACCTATTTCGACAGTGAACAGTCACAGTTAGGCAGACTCCCAGGAGTAGTACTGATGCGTCAGACTCTCAAGCTTTTTATTTAGAATATCAGGATAAGAGAAAAAAGCATTTTGGGTAACGTGCTGTCGTCTAAGGTAGGCGATTTTCTTGGGGAAGGATAGCAGGCAAACACACATGCCTCACTATTCCAAACTTATTGAACCATTCACTTCTCACAGAGCCTGTGTGTGTTTGCCCCCAGTTTAACCATTCACTCGGGAAAAGTCTCCAAGCTGTGTAAAAAAATACTAGCACATCAACCTCATCAACATATAAAAATTATATACCACAAGTATTTACCCTAAAAGTAGAAGACCGACTAAAAATCTGAGAATCAATGAATGTCATGTCACATATTAGTCAAAAAATAATCAATAAATATGATGAGGCAAGGTGTGCTGGCACATACTTGTAATTCAAGCACTCAAAAGGCTGAGGCGGGATGATCACCTTTTGTTCAGGCCAGCCTGAACTAAATAGCAATGAACCATGTAGCAAGACGCTGCATCATAAAACCAAAACAGAAATGATCATCAGTAACAAAATTCAATATCCTTTCACAATAATTCTCACTCAAGGATAAAAGGGATTGTCTCCAATCCAATGGATGATACCTCCAGTTAACATATTCATAATGAGAGCTGGGAAGATAGCTCTGTGGCATAAGCACCTGCCTGGCAAGTATAAATTCCTGAGTTCAATCCCTAGTACAAAAAAAAAAAAAAAAAGTGAAAAACAATGTTTGCCCTAATACTAAGAGCCAAGCAAATATGTTTCTGTACCTCTCCATTTTTAATCAGCATTATCACTAAAGGTTCTATCCAGTGCATTAAGACAAGAGAAAGATAATCTGAGTCAGGCATGGTGGCACACACCTGTGATCCTCTGCTATACAGATAAAATAAAGTTGAAGACTAGTGTTGGGCACTCACTGAGACCTGGTATAGAAATTTTTTCAAAAGAGAGACATACCTCAGTGGAAGAGTGCTTGCCTGTTAGGTGTAAGGTGCTGTGTTCACTCCTCAGTACCAAGGTGGGGAGAGGAATCCAATTGGAAAGGAAGTAAAACTGCCTTATTCACAGATGATATGACTTATGTAGAAAAAAATACAAGGAATTACATAAAAGATGTCAGAGTTAGCATGGCTTCAGAATACATGCCCAGTGTACAATTAGTATTTTCATACATTAGGAATGAATCATCTAATAATGAAATTGAAGTAAGAATATTCAAAATCTCATCAAAAAGACTTAGGAATATAATAAGTTCGAAATAATGCTGAGAGAAATAAAGATGACCTTAAATAAACAGAATGTTCATTATTGCTAAAGTGTCAGCTCTCTATGTACAGAAATAGAACACATGGATGTTCATTATTGCTAACGTGTCAGCTCTCTATGTACAGAAACAGAACACATGGATTGGTAGATCCCAGTTAGAGGCTCTGAAGGAGCAAACTGAAAAAAGATGTTAGTATATTAGTAACAAAATGATTAAAATAGAAAATTGTATCAAAACTGTGAGGATCTGATATTCCAGAAGAAAGCAAAGAAGTAAACGGTGATGAATGCTTTAAGAGATTGAAGAACAGTTGGACTAGGGACTCTGAAGTAGACAAATGGGAACTTTCATAAGAGTGGAATGTTTGTGATTCTGGAAATTTTTTAGTGATATGTTATAAAGGATTGCTAGAGATGTTATGAAGAAGTCCTTTAGTCAAAAGAACCATTAAAACATACTGATGCATACACTGTACATGTAAAAAATATTTTTCTGAACTACTAGCAACAATAGAGGAGGAGAAGAATACTCTGAACTATGTATCAATGTATTTAATGAATTGGCCAAGATATTGGTAGATGAAAACATGAAGTATATTTTTTGGTGGTAGTGGGTGAGTGGGTTGGTGGGACGGTTGGTTGGTTGGATGGTTGATTGGTTGGTTGGTTGGTTACTTGAGACAGGGTCTCATTATGTAATTCAGGTTGGCCTTGAACTTACTATGTAGCCCAAGCTAGACTTGTACTTGGCCATCATCCTGCCTCAGCCTCCCGAATGCTGGTATTACAGGCATGCACTACCATGCCCAACACAGAGATTTTTTGGGGGGGATTTGTTTGTTTGTTTTTTATGCTGGAAGAACTGTATAACAGTTGTATAACAAGGCAGTAGAGAATTCCAGGCCCATGTAGCATAACTGTGTGCTACCTAAGATGGGACTAATGCCTAGATTTCATTGCTGGCTTCTCAGGAAATTTACTTGAGCTGGACATGGTGGCACACACCTGTAATACCAGAACTCCAGAGGCTAAGGCAGAAGATAACCAAAAATTCAAAGTAAGTTCAAGGCCAATCTGAACTGCATAGCAAGATCCTGTCTTTAATTAAAAAAAAAAAAAAAAAAAAAAAAGGAAAGAAAAGGTACTTGAGAGAGGTGGAGAGAGAACGCTATACTTGAGAGCTATAGAAGGTTCTTCATCATCCATTTAAATATTAAAGGAATGTTTTAGGAAGCTAGTAGAATTGTAGGAGTTTCTGCTTTCATAGGAAGATTTCTAGAAGTCTCAGTGGAATAGTTTTGAAGGAGCAGGATGAATGAATGGATGGCATTTCAGGAAGCAAGTCTTATTGAGGATCATAGGAATGAGATAGAACTACAGATAGCTTAAAAAACTTGTATCCATACTACCTAATTGCCACAGTAGCACACCAATCACAGAGGTGCTACAAAAAGAATAAAAATCAATGACATATGACAAATAGTATGTTTAATCCTGGTCATTTGAGAGAAGGAAGATGCTTTGGTTCAAAAAATCATGTACATTATATTTAAACAGGGAAGTTATGTGGGCTTGGGAGATTGTGGGATACTTTTTTCCTTCCAGTGTCAACAGCTACTGTGAGAATATTTGTGATGAGCAAGTGGGCATAAATGAGAATGAGCCACATGCATAGTCTCTAACGGAAGTAGGAGAGCACATTTGCCATAGCTCCCATGAGCACCCAGCTGGTATACCTACCCTTCCCTCCAATCAGTATTTTTGCATTTCCATCACATTCATTATCATATATTACCATTAATTTAATATTTCATTTACTTAAAAGTAAAATAAATAAAAGCAGTGATTCTCTCTCTGTTGTTGAATACAGCCTCTCCAGTGTCTAGATAGTTACTATTGTTTTTGTTTTGTTTTGTTTTCTTTGCTTAACAGGGATTGAACTCAGACCCTTGTGCTTGCCAAGGAAGTGTTTATTCCACTGAGCCATCTCCCCAGCCCCCACTATTATTTGTTGAAGATCTTTATTCCTTTTGACCCAGAGCACTTAGATTCAGGGCACTTTGAAAATGATGTACATCAGTGTAATACTTAGATTATTTTGCCTTATCAAAATAGAATGCTGTTAAGTGCCTGCTTCTTGGTGTAAGTTTGCTCTTATAAATTTGTCTTATGCTGTAAAAAATGAAATCACGATGAGTCCTAGACTCTGCTTCCCCAAATCCCTAACCAAAATCCTACTAGTCTTTTGTTGGAGAAGTTAATAAGCTACTGTTAAACTTTATACAGAAATGAAAAGTTTTAGCAAAGCCAAAAACACTTTTAAAAGAACAAAGTTGAAGGACTCAGCTCTCCTAAATTTCAAAACTAACTATTGGGCTGGAGATGTGGCTTTTTGGCACAGCATTTACCAATAAGCTTGTATAAGTATATATGGCTTATATGCAGAGCTTTAGGTTTGATTCCCTGTACCGCAAAAAAAAAAAAAAAAAATTGTGAAACAGTCAAAACATCGCAGCATGTTCAGCATACAAACAGATCAAAAGGAAAATCTGTATGAGCTTTTTAAGGCAAAAACAATAAAAACATAACAAACTGGACTTCATCCAAAATTAAAAACTATTCTGCTTCAAGACACTATTAAAATTAAAAGGCTGAGAGAAAATATTTTGATAAAAGATTCATAATTCATAATGTATAATAACCATTACAACACAATAGACTAATAAACCAATTTTAAATGGATAAGAGATAGCAGAAGAGATACAAATAGCAGATAGGCATATAAGATGCTCTGCCACTAAGCATTAGGATAATCCACATTAAAACCAGTGATAAAAATTAAAACAGTGATATATATTACACAACCACTAGAACAACTGAAAATCACCTATTGGCACTGAGCAACTGGAACCATTATGCATGGGCTGATGGGCCTATAAAATTATACAACCTCTTTAGAAATGTTCAGCAGTTTCTTAAACTAAATATCTAGCTACCATCTGAATCAGTGATTCCATCTTAGAAATCTCCCTGTAAAGAGTGCTTGCTCTCTTGACCAGGAATATTCATAAGAGCATTATTCTTAGTAGCCCCAAACTAGAATAGTATGTCCATCAAATTGGGGAACTGATAAAACAGCATACTTCCAGACAGTGGGATTCTCTTCAGCAATACAATAAGGAAGTGACTATTGATAAACAAACATGGATTGAACTCAGATAAACTGAAAGAACTTAGACCAGAAAGTATGTATACACAAACTAAAAGATGATACCCCAAAACATTGACAGTGACTAACTCTTGGCAGTAAGTTTGCAAGTGTTTTTCTTTATACTGTTATATAACTTACAAGACTCATACAATAGCCAGATGTGGTGATGCAAACCTGTAATCCCAGCATTTGGGAGGCTGAAACAGGAAGATCACTGAGAGTTCACGAGCAGCCTGCATTACAAAGTGAGCTCAGGGACAGCCTGAACTGCCTAGTGAGACCTTGTCTCAACCAAAAAAAAAAAAAAAAAAGAAAGAAAAAGGTCAGCCAAACATAGCAGCACATGCCTGTAGTCCCAGCACTGAGAGAAGTTGAGGCTTCTAAGAACAAAATTTTGAATACAGCCTGAGAACTTTACTGAGTTGCATATTATCTTGTGACCTGCTTCAAATTAAGGAGAAAACGGATGGTAAGCCTTAACACTTTAAAAGTGTTTGAATAAAAAATAGAGTCTAGTAACAGCTAACAGTAAATAATTGGTTCAGGCCAGGGAGATAGCTCAATGGCATAAGCACCTGCCTAGCGAGTGCAGGGTCCTGAGTTTGATTCCCTATACATACATACATACGTACATACATACATACATACATACGTACATAAAATAGTTCAAGCAAAAGGGTATTTTTTCTTTCCATGTTGTAACCACTCCACAAGAAAATGCCGGTGTGCATAGAAAGGTGTATAGAGGCAGAGGATACAGATAGAAGTACAAGTGAAAGGTCATTAAAGACACACACCAGATGTAGTGAAATCTGACCAGTGTACATGAGACCCTCTTGCTGGACACACCTCTTCTCCTGTGGTGGGAGATAAGATAAGGCCTGCATAGAACATATGTGGGTGAGGTCTCAAAGGGAGGGAGACTTGCAGCAGTCCCAGCCTGGGGAACAAGTATTAGAATATCAGTAAGTGAAGGAAAGGCCCATTTATAGGCATAGCAGCTGAAGGGTTCCAAAGCAAGGCTAGATGCCACAACTCAATGCCATATTACCTAAGACTTCATTTCATGAGGATTATACATTAAGTGAAGGCAAGCCTAAATGGCACACAAAATTCCCAGACTCAAATATTAGAAAAGGAGAAAGAACGTTGGTACCATAGAACAGAGACTCCAAGGCAGACAGATCTCGTCTACTCACCAGCTGGCAGTTACCTGACTCCTGAGGCTCAGTTTCAGAAGATGCCAGCAACTACCTTCCAAGATGGTGTGAGGATCTGGGAAAATACATGTAGAATATCTGGCACACAGCTATTCCCTATGTTAAAAGAAATGCAGTGTATAACATTATGGGTAACAGCATGAAATTTGGTGTTCAGCAAACCTAAATTGACTTCGTTGCTCTATCACTTACAAGGTGTGTCATCACCAGCTTCTCTGAGCCTCAGAATTCACTAAGTAGTGAGGATACCACCTCACCTGTAATCCTAGCACTCAGGGAGACTAAGATGGGAAGAACAGAAACTTGAGCCTAGCCTGGGTAAACTTAAGCAATTTAGTAAGACCTGCCTCAAAATGTAGAATGTTTTAAAGGGGGTAGGAGCTAGGAGTGTAGCTTAGTACAGAGACCCTAAATTCAACCTGGGTGGGAAGGAGTACCGCCTGCCACACCAAGCTATTTTAAGGATTTAATAAGAGTGCACATAACGTTAAGCCCTTGAGCATATGTGTGTCCTTTTAACGACTAAACAATGGCTATTTTTATTACCACTTCTGTGATCTCTACCAGTTACTTGTCCAAAATAGTTTAACCAGCTGTAATTGCACTCCACGCCTGCCTTGTCACCTTCATTCCCAGGATACCATACATGGCATAGTCCATACTAAATATAAATATTTGTGTCCAGCAGGAATTGTACTGAGAATTAGAGACGATGTATAAAATTTGTCTAGCAGTAGCTATCAGATAAATACTCCCCCCCATGAAGCTATTTATCATACTAGAGTATGGACTATTCAAAGGCAAAGAACTTTTTCTTAGTCTTGTAACCCCTGTCACCTGGCAGATTGTTAGGGAAGAGGTCCTCAGTGTTTCTGAATGTCACAGAAAATAGCAGTACTCCAGCAGCCATCCCCCACTACACAAATATCTTCAGGAGCCCAGATGATAACCTCCTAAAAAATTAAAAATCACCATTTGCTTTATTATTTAGCAACAAGCTTTTTTCTGTACCTCCTAATTCAGAGCTGGTATTTGTGTGGTGCCTTCAGTAAACAACCTAAAAATGATGTCATGGTTTAGTGGGGTGCAGGAGGGACAGGGGTCTCCATAGGTCCAAGGCTACAAACACTAGATTAGCACATCCAGCTCAAGAAATGATCGCAGCATATGACAGAATTTGTATAAATTCGACTGGAGTAGTGAATGGCCATAGAAAAAGCCCAAAAGACAAGACTATTGATTTCTTAAACCTACTCAGCTAGTATGTCATCTGTACAAAGAAAAGTGATGACACTTATTTATAATTAACATATTTACACTATAGTATGGTTAAAAACATCCACAAGATTAATGTAAAAAGCAGGCCAAAGGGACCTCTATGTTACTGTCTTAAGCAAAACAGCAATAATTAGACATAAGCTTTTCTGACAATACTTGATAGCTTCAGATTCTTAGTTGAGATTTTAAACTTTTCTGACAATTTGCCTAATTCTAAGAGAAATATTCTAGTATTTCACTAACAATTTCACATTCGAGTAACCCAGATTAAAGTTTTCTTTTGGGGGGGTCAAGAGGAGGATGCTGGTTTAGCTCAGTTGTTTAAGCATCTGCTCATGCAAACGCAGTCAGGCGCAGTATACTACAGTTTGATCCCCAGTTGCACCTGCCTTACCAGACCTGCCCTTAAGGCAGCCTCAGCCAGTAAAAAAAAGAAAAAAAAATCCTTCTCAATTTTTTAGGGCTGGCCAAATAGTTCAGCAGATTAAAGGGCCTGCAGGCAGGCACAAGGGCCAGAGGTTCAATCACTGGGCCTGGTTATGGTGGCACACACCTTTAATCCCAGCTCTTGGGAGGCTGGAAACAGGCAGATCACTACAAGTCCGATCTAGTAGTGAGACCCTGAACACCCTGTAGACCCTTCCCTAAAAATATGAAGTATGAATTTATCAAAACACCAGTAACAAATCTATTTCATACAGTTTTTTGTTTGTTTGTTTTGGGGTTCTTTTTTTTTTTTTTTTTGGTTCTGGGAATGATTAGTAGAAAAATATAAAAAAGCTTGTTAAAACAAAAACTAAAAATGTAAAGATTAAAAGCCACCCTTGGTTTAGCAACTAGAACCATTATCTATGATTTGGTATGTTTCTTTTCAACACAATATTACTAGTGTATTCAAAAACATGAGTTTTTAAGGCTTCCGTGTTCTCAAGTAGTAACTAACATCGCTTTCCCTACCTGAGAACATTTAGGTAGTTTGTAAGAAATTTAAATGGCAGTTTTTTCCTTTAGATTAAATACAAGCTTACATAGATTAAAATCTTTGTAAGATTTGTTTTCAACACCACTAGAAAATAGGGTACTGAAGACAAAGCGGATCCACCCAAGCATCTTCTGAGGAATATAGTTTGTGAGAGCTAAGGGGGATTTTGAAGCCCTATCATTGAGGTGGGAGAATTCAGCAAGACAACAGGGATATGGAAGTTTAATGTTTGTATATTGAGACTCAGGGAGAGAAAAAACCCAAAGCTCAGTTACAATCTTACAGAAAGAGTGTAAGTCATTACAGTTTTTATGTGGACTTAATGCTGATAAGCTTTCTGTTCTTCCAGACTCAAATCAGCCCAATTTTATTATCTTTTATTCATTTTACTTGGTAAAAGGTCTCACTACCCACCTTGGACTCATAGTGATCCTCCTGTCTCAGCACCCCCAGCACTGGGATTATAGACATTAGCCACCACACCTAATTTCAGTGGCCAGCACAGCATGTTGTGCTGAGGATCAAACCCGGACCCTTGTGTTTGCCAGGCAGGTGCTGAGCTAGCTCCCCAGCCTTTGGTTTTTTATTTTACTTCTTTTTGAGGCAGTTGCATTCTCAGTTCAGATTGGCCTCGAACTTAAAATCAATCCTCCTGCCTCAGCCTTCTGAGTAATAGGATTACAGGTGTGCACCACCACTTCCAGCAATAGGTAATCATGTATAACCCTAAGAAACTATGAGATACTCATCCATCAAAAGTAAAGTGCAGGGCTGGCCAGGTAGCTCAGCAGACTAAAGCACCTGCTTAGACAGGCACAGGGACCTGGTTTTGATCCCCAGCGTGCCATGCCAGCCCCACCCCTGGGGCATGCTGAGACCTGGATTGAAAGTGGGCATGGTGGTACATGCCTGTAATCTCAACATTCAGGAGGCTGAGACAAGATTGCCCAGCCTGGCCTAGATAGCAAGAACCATCTCAGAAAGTAAATTTAAAAAAAAAAAAAAAAAGTCAGCTTTCTGAAGCAGGAAAGTGGTGATGGTATATATTAGGAAACTTTAGAGTTGGAACAAAACAATTTTGTAAGATGTTAGATAAGGAAATATAGTGAACCAAATATATGAATTTTAGACATTTAATTCATTTTGTATAAATGCCAAAATGTCTTTATATAGTAAAATTCACATTTTTCTGAAGTATAAGTTTTAAAACTACAAATTAAAGAGCTATTTAACATTTTATTCTGAACCTGTAACCTTCCTTACTTTTCCCCAGCCGTGAATCAAATATTTATCACTGTCTCTGTAAAAAGTCAGACCCAGAAATTAACTCCCAGACAGCAGCTGAAACTGTACCCAACCTTTGTCATACCACATGTGCCAGTGTTCATTCCAATTACTGTATTTCCACCCTGGGAAACCTGCACAAGCGGCTTTAATACTTTTGCCAGAAATAGCTCATTTGAAATGAAAACCTTACTTATGGAAGCAGCTTTCTAAATGCAGTGATATTGCTGGCAGAATTACACAATTCATTACTTTCCTTCATGCTTGTGATACTGTTAAAGAACAGAGTTTTAGGCTGCTATGTGATAGCTGATAGAACCTTGTAAGTTCTGCCTTAATCTTGATCCTTCTGCTTATTCAAAAACAGGGGCTAGGGATATACAGTGGCACAAGTGTCTGCCTAGCAAGCACAAGGTCCCGAGTTCTGTTCCCAAAACAAAACAAAAGCAAAGCGAAATAGAACACTTCACAAAAACACTCATCTGAACCCTGAAGAATCCCAGTGACCTATGCCTAAACTCAGAAGTAGTCACTCAGGAGTCCCATAATATAACTTAATGTTCTCAAGAATTTTGGAGAGAATGATTAAGACTCTTGCAGTTCTGACTCAAGTGACTTCCAGATGAATTCTGCACCTTCACCCTTTTCCTCCATTCTGCTTTCCCCTAACAGCTGTTTCACAAGAACATTAGGATATGTGCCAGGTACTTTCCTCTAAACCAAGAAAATTAATGAGTTATGACATGGACATGATACAGTCCAGCAGGGAAAAGACATTTAATTATGTAATTATGAAGGAACCAATAATGGGAAGAGCTACAACTCGGTGTACAGGAAAGAATTCCTTAAAGTAGAAACCTAAAAGTTGAGACTTAGCATCAAAAAACAAAAATGTCCTCAAGTAAAAGTTTGCAATCTATAGCTTTACTCCTAGTCAGTTACCTGGCTTTTGTTTTTCATGTATTTGGTACAGGGTCTCACTATGCAGCTCAGACTCGTAGTAATCCTGTTTTCAGCCTCCCCCAGCACTGGAATTTCAGGGTACATCACCACACCCAGACTTGGTCCCCAGCATGCACTTGCCAAAGCAGGCACTTGGGCCACTGAGCTCTCTCTCCAGCCCTTTGAGTTGTCTCGCTGGCCTTCCTATTCACTCTTTATCTAGCATATTTACCTGCTTTGAGGCATCAGGAGACTGGGGAAGTGTAACTAAAAATGGAATATTTTTGCAACATGATCAAGTTGTGAATAATTTTCACACAATGTGGTATTGATAAGGAATAATTTTCCAAACATCAGCTACTTAAGTAGCTGATGTCTGACTTCAGGGCTGAGGAAGATAGCTCAGCAGCATAAGCACCCACCTGGCAAACACAAGGTCCCGAGTTCAATCCCTGGTGCCAAAATATTAAATAAGTAAATGAATGTCTGACCTCAGAAATGCTAAGAACTGAATACAGTGGTATAAAGCTTATAGTCATAGCTAGAGGGATGAGGCAGGACGATCACTGCAGTTCAGAAGCTGAAAACCAGCAAGGGCAACATAGCAAGACCAAGCTAAAAAAAAAAATAGCTCAGTGGTAGAAATTTGCCTATTGGAGACAAGGCCCTGAGCTTGACCTCTAGTACTGATATAAAGGTAGGAGTTAAAGCAGGTTATGGTAATGCACATATGTAGTCCCAGCACTCAGGTTAACACAGGAAAGACCACAAGTTTGAGGCCAACCTGAAACATGAGACCATATCTAGAAATATGAACAAGTAATTCAAGACAGGGTATATCCACTTCAGTGTATTTTTCCTTCTACTAGTTAAGTCTTGATACTATTTTAAGGGATATGTCTAGAAATTTCTACTTAGCTATTGTAGTTTTCTACAAACAGTTAAGTGGTAGCAAATAATTATGTTTCAGTAAATGACCATGTCTATGTTCCTAGGTTGTTATGTAGCTTCAAAATATCAGTTTAAGCCAGACATTGGTAACATATCCTATAATACCAGCACTCAGGGAAAGCTGAGTAGAGAATCATAAATTCAGACTCAGCCTGGGCAATTCAGGGACTGAAATCCTGTTTAAAAATTAAAGAGCGGCAGTGAGAGCATTGTTGAGGATACAGACCCTGGGTTCAAGCCCCTATACTTACTAAGAAAAGAAAATCTGCTGAATCCATTAAGCAGCCATCGTTCAAGAGATCAAGTTTTCATGTCTATGTAAAGCATACTTAAGTGTAGCTTGAAAAACACTAAATTCAATAACCTCTACAGAGTGTGTGCAGAGGGAATTTTCCCAAGGATGAACATTTAGACATGCTATGGAGTACTACAAACCAGAATGGAACCTCGTAGGTTGGCTTTAGTCTGCTCTCAGTACATACTTGCACACATAAAGGTGCCCATCGAAAGCCAGGCAGGAAACCTGTACAGCATTTTGAGAACTGAGAAGGTACCCCACACTGTACAGAAAACTACAATGAAGTTCCTTCATGCTCCTTAACCTGACACCCTCCATAAAGCTCTTTATCAAGCCTCCTATTAAAGGCTTGATAGAGCTTATTTTCAACAACTTCTGACATGGACTTGACAAACGGAAAATAATTATCTAAAATGTTAGTTCATTTAATAGTTGTCAACTAACAACTGAGGCTACTTCTGCAGATCTTTTGGTTTGCCGTACTAACTTCTACGCAACTGTGATTGTTGAAACTTAAAAAGTCACCTGCTCTTGGTTCTTTTTCAGCTCCTTTGAAGATTATGAAATAGATGAACCCAACTCTCCCTCTGAACTTGGAAACAAAAGCAGTAAGATAGTAACCTCAAGCATTTCAGAGCAATGTGGAAAGCTTCAATCAGTGGATGAAGAGTAGTTGCCAGGGTCAACATGGAAGACATGTATTTTAATACCTTTCTTATGAAGAGGTGCCCTAGTTTGGATTACTTTTTAAAAGTGTTATTTCTCCAAGTGTGTATCTGTACTAGGAACTTTTAAGTATTTTAAGCAGTGGGTCTGAATACACTCAAGACTCCAGACTGCCTCAGATTCTTGCAGAGCATTTCCTTCAACATACCATCACTGTTCAAAGTCTATACCCCTGAATATACCTTGGGTCCCTTGGGGACAGTGTCAAGCAGTTCATCCTCTGCACAGAAACAGAAGTTGCCTCAGTATTGGCAACTTTGGCCAATCCCTTAGGCCCTCAGGACTCCTATGGAGCCAGGAAGAAATACTCATTTGCAGACAACTTGAGTCTCAAAATCCTGGAACCTGAAAACGTAGTCAGGGTCTCCAAAATTGACTTAGTCCTAGTCATAGAAGCACTGCCAAACATCTCAGAGACTTCCTTTAATTATGTGTACTGGAGTTCAAAGATATTGAACTTACCTGGTTTAATGTAATTTCACAATGACCTGCCAAACTGCTAGCCACTTTACATCCTCAGGTATTATAAAACCACTGGGCCCTCCAATTTCACTGGCAAGCTCTACCAACTTCCCCATCCTTACTGAGGATCTCATAAAAATCACAAGAAAAACTTAAATGAAGACAAGTACAAAAATTGGACTCATACTTGAAAAAAATCTTTTAACACTCAAAACTAATCATGTATTAATGTCCATATTATCTCTCTCCCTATCTTTATCGCAGAAGGCCTAAAGACTTAAAATAGTGATTAATAATTGTTCCTACAGTCTTTTCTCATTGAATATAAACAGTAAAAATTTCCATAATGTTGAAAGAAAATTAAGGCAGGTATTTCATCCACCTCAGTATTTATCACAGAAATGGAAGAAAATCATGATGGCACCCATAAAAGCAAGTTCTTTCTTACTACAGTGATATTATGAGTTCATTTTAGAATCCTAAACAGTCCATGGTATATGGCTTGGGGCAGGGGATGGAATGAGTGAAACTATTTAAAAGGATGGTTATTTCTGATAAAAGTAAAAATAAAATAAAAAAAAATCCTCCGAAGCAATTTTGTCATGTCTGTCACAGTCAACTTTTCCCCTAGATTTTGTAAATCAAATCTCATTAAGTGTCAAACAGTTTCACTTCCTTGCTGGTGTACAGCCTAGCACCAAAATAACCAAACACTGGGCAACAGTAAGCAAAAAGTGTAGAAAATTAAAGAAATGCACAAGAGTTACCAATCTTAGCCATCTTGCCTTTCACGAGATCTCCTAGCTTCATTAGTGTACCTTTATGATTAAACATACTTACAAATTTGTGTTACAAGAAATTTATCACCAATCCTATTGCACCAGGGAAAGTAACTTTTAAAAACTATTCAGATAAAAATGCAAAAGGTTATGCTTTTAAGAAAACAGATAAGGTTTAAAGGTTTTATTATCTATAATTTCCTGAGGCTCACCAAAGAGTAAAAATACAAGTCACTTTTATATTGTATTTGTTATTACTATTTGGCTTCTTTGTCTTTTTTCTTTATAAAAAATGAAGCTATCAATACCATCCCTTTTGGCTGTTGGAGTTTCCTAAAACTACATTTTTAACAAACATAAGCATGTGATTCACTGTACTCCCTTCTTAGAAATAAACACAAGAAATGTGAATTCTGAGGATCTAGGATAGTATGCTTGACTTTTGGTAAGATAATGCTAAATAAATAATGGTGAATTTAAGTGTTACTGCCAAACTGGAAATTTCAAATTGTTGCAACATCACAGATTCCTTGATAAGAATTATTACAATCTTAATGGTATTTAATTAAAAATAAGTTTCATAGCATAACTTTAATTGCGAAGGTAACTGAACTAATAAAACTGTACATTTGCCCTGCATCTTACCTGTCACTGTATTGTTCAAGTTGTTTATATAGAACTTTATTAACAAATAAGTCATTGCTCAGATTTTAGAAATGTTAGATGTGTTTGAATGGGGGAAGGCTGCATGACTTAAAAAAATGTTTTTTCTTTTTTGCAAAACTAAATAAAATTTGTCAAATATGAATCTTGTTCACTAAGATAATCATACCACTATCTAAATGAGTAACACCATGAAGAAACTTGAGTTTCTAAGAGTAACTTTTTCAACCCTTGGAAACATTGTGATAGCATGAAGAATCAAGGTTTGGAAGTAAAGAGTTTACAGGGACCAAAATGGACATTAACCTTATCTATAATGTATGTCATATAATTGCACATTACTGGGTAAAGTTTTAGTTTTTTTAAGGAGGAAAAATAAAGAATTTCAAAGTATTAGATCCAGACAATAGACTTTAAACTTAGCACATTATATACTTTAGGAAATATTATCTATGGTATATGGTGTAGGACAAAATTTTGTCTGTTATAAAACTTTTCAACAAGCTTGCCACAGAATTATTTCAGGAAAACTAGTAAGACAATGAAATAAAACACTCATAAATATATACCTCATGGGGCCAGCTCAAAAACTACCTAAAAGATATGATTGTTTATATTAAAAACAAGACCCTGAAAATTTTCATATTAATAATGTTGTTTTAGCAGTTTCATATCCTGATGAAGTAAATAGTTACTTCAGTTATTTCCTAAGTCAGTATTCTTAAAAGTGTTTAAAATAAGCACATACATACATACGTACAAAGGCACTGTAATTACTCTTCCCCCAAATCAATAGACCATTCAAAGCATGCTATCCTCAGCATTCTACAACATAGAATTAGAAAACTATCATTTATTGATAGATTTTAAGGTGTAATACAGGTTTCCAAAAATGTGGCAGTGAGAATACCAGCATAAAAAAGAGAAACTTGTGCTAAAAACAACCTGAATTCATCATTGGCAATATTACATAACAATCAAGATCCTCATGTACTGATGATTTTTACTTTGTCTATATTGCCAACCTCCCATGCATCAAAAGCACAAAACCAAGATTATCAAACTTGGGAAGCAATAAAGTACTCCATGAATTTTAAGATCATTATTAGGAAAGTTTTAGGAGATTTGCAAAATATATCAATCATCCATGTGTACAATCTCATTTCTAGTCATCTTTGCAGTAAATCATTAGTGAATAAAGAACAGATTTACAAGTATATAGCAGGGCATCTCGCTTCAACACAAAACTATTACAAGTTTTAGGTAATACATGTTTGTAAGACACTAGTGACACTTAAAGAAATTAAATAAAATGCCAAAACTTGGAAAGCAAATAAAGACAAGACAACTAAGAAGCATTTTCCACCATTTACTCTTGTTATCAAAAATAGTTCAACTCTTCTTGCAAAACAAAACAAA
>PVKA01018644.1:0-43466 GCA_004027165.1 Ctenomys sociabilis
GGCCAGAAGGGCACGCAGACCAGGAGAGGACCTGGCCTCGGACCCCCTACTGCTCACCCCACCCCCTACCCCACAACCGCACCAAAGGTTGAGAAATTCTCACAGGGGTGCCCAAATTAAAAAACAAAAACAAAAACTTAAAGACACTCCTATAGACCTTTACAGTTAATTCCTGGGCTCCCTCTCCTCCAGGAGAGCAAACTGCTGAGCCTGTTCTCTCCTTCCCCATCTACCCTCATAGCAACCCCTCAACACAACACACACCCCACCCAAACCTGAACCCTATAAGATTAATAGTGAATCAACAAAACGAAATATAAGTACATCCTCATCGTTACAGAGATGAGATTTGTTGTGGTCCTTGTACAACTGGAAGGAAAAAGCAATTATTCCACAATTTCCGAGGAATCCAAAGTCTTTCTCTTATAAAGTCAGAACAAATGGGGCAAAGGTTTGCAAAGAATCAAGGAAGACAGGAAGAAAGTATTTACAGAGAGAGAGACAGAGAGAGGGGAGTGTCCGTAAGAAAAGGCTTCCTCGTCACTTCTTGCCAGCCCTCTTGGCACTGGACTTGGTTTTCGGCTTCACTGGTTTGGCCTTCTTGGGCTTGGATGTCTTGACTGGCTTGGCCTTGACAACCTTGGGTTTTTTTGGCTTTCTTGGGTGTGGCAGCCGGCTTGTTGGCCTTCTTGACTGGGGTGGCTTTAGGTTTCTTGCTTGGGGCTTTGGAGGCAGCTTTCTTGGGCTTGGCTGCCTTCTTTGGGGTGGCCACCTTCTTGACCTCCTTCTTGGTCTTCTTGAAGGCCACTGCCCTCTTGGGCTCGTCGCTCTTGGCCAGCCAGAAGGACCCGGAGGCACCCACCCCTTTGGTTTGCTTGAGGACCCCGGTGGTCACCAGGCGCTTGATGGACAACTTGATCTGGGAGTCGGCGTTCTCACCCACCTTGTAGCGGCTCTTGATATACTTCTGGATGGACTGGCGCGAGGAGCCAGCATGGTTCTTCTTGGCCTGGATGGCAGCCACGATCATGTCCGAGTACTTGGGGTGGTCTGTGGACTTCTTTGAGGCCTTCGCCCGCTTGGGCTTGGCCACAGGGGCGGACGTGGAGTTCTCGGTCATGGTGGCCTGCCTGGTCCTGCAGCTGAAGGCGCCTTCCCAAGGGCCAGCCCTCTGAGGGATCTGCTCTCAGCCCCCTGGCTACCATCCCCGTCCGGACTCAGGCTGTCCGGGATGCGGGCGAGGAGCCGCAGCTGCTTCCACCCGCGTGGGTCGCGGGCAGGCTCGCTGGACCTGCTCTGCGTGGCCCGGCCCCTCCGGCCTGCCGTTCCATCTGACCACCTAGCTCCCACGCTGCCTCCGCCTCCTCTGCCTCCCCTTTCCCAGCTTCGCGTCTCTATATTTTCTTTTAAGTGATTCCCTGTATCTGAGCAACTGTCAATGAATTGCTTTCCTGTCATCCACCATAAGAGCAAGCTAGGAACATCCTCTGAGGATTCTTTCACTGATATAATTCGTACTGGGACTTTCTGTGAAGCCAAGTGCAGTAAAAGAGAAGTCTGATGCTAGGATTGCTCTGGACTTATGTTCATTCTTTGATAAATTTCTTTAAGTAGCAATAGCACAGTATCTTCAGATTCTCAATAGCATAAATGACCCTGAAGAGCAAAAAGGTATTCATTAAAACTCTATTGGCTTTTCTTGAATGTAATCAATTTGGTGGCCTCCATTTCACATCCCAACCTTTGCTAAGTAGTCCTCATCCTGGGAAAAATCTGGACTTTCAACAATCTTTTCTGCTTCAACTACTTACTTTCCTTCCTCCTCTTTGATTTGATTGGCAATTTTGTCCAATTTTTCTTGCAACTGTGTTGAAGAAATATGAGCCCAGGTAAACTCATTCAGTATCTGCCAAGCATTTTTCAGACTTAATAAAATCCTGCTTCAAATCAGATCCCATACAAGACAGACTTTCTTTCAGCTCTATATGAAGTCTTTTTCTACCTTTGTGATGTGGAGTAAGAACTGCTTTTAGGTCCAAATCCAGAATAATCATAGGTTCTAATCTATATGCCCCTGGGTCAAGCAAATGATGTATATTGAAGAATCCTTTACAAGTAGAGAACCTATGGTCCTCATCTATCCTATCAATTCCTTGAATAGTGACAAACACACCAACTGGAGATCCCAAAGCAAAGAAAATTTCTGGCTGAAAGTCTAATGAGTTGTGAGCAACAAAAACCTGTCCTGTGCCAACTTCAAGAGATTCGTAGTCAATGAGGCTGGGGAGATGGCTCAGTGGAATAAGCACTTCCCTGTCAAGTGCAAGGGCCTGAGTTCAAACCCTGGTTCTGGAAAAAAAAGAAAGAAATTCATAGTCAAAATGTAAAGAACAAATGTAAGCACCAACTTCAAGTTTCCTCTTTGACTCACTAGTTTCTGAGGAGAGAGAGGGTATTTGTTTAGCTTTTGTAATGTTCTCCTCTTGCACTTTTATTTTATTTATTTATTTTTTTTGCACTTTTATTATAGACATCATAACTGCCTTCTTTTCTGCTGTTTTCTTCTGTTCCAGGTTAGCTGCTTTCAGTTTTACAAAGTTAACTATCTTCTTTCTAGGTCAAGTCATCAACTGTGTGCGTAAGCAGAGATTCCCTATCAATCTTTTCCTTTTCAAAAGTGCTAACATATTCCTAGGCTAAGTGCTTCCAGAGCCACTTGCAAAGTTAGAACTTCTTCATTTTCAACATCAAGGTCACATGATTTATCCAAAGTCAACATTGACTCTTCAGACATCTGCTTCTCCTGAAACTGAGGCTATTTCACTACTCCATTAGCAACAAGAGGTCCAAGAGACTTAGAAAAATTCAAATCTTTTTGATTATAGAGCAACAGAGACATTTGTTGCTGGACATTTTCCCTTGAAATCCAGGTTCTGACTCAAAAAGAGCACATACAGATGGTTTATTTCTAGCCCTGCTTTCTTCACAACTGTCTGACAGTAGGTAGGGCTGCTATAAAATAAAATGTCTAGCAAAGTTTCATTGGTAAAGTGGTGAAACTGATCAATACTTGACAAAGTGATTTTCTTAATGTTCCTGTCAACATCAGTGACATCTCCACCCAAGGCACTATGCCAGTGAACAGGAAGGAACTCCACTCTACTTATCTTCCCATCAGCTAATGATTCCTTAAAATGTGTCTGCAGCAATTTGAGAGAAACCACCCTGAAATCATCCACACATTCAGTAATGCTTCTAAACCACAAGACACACACAGGCCCAATGCCACATACTATGAACACCATATGGTCAACCTGAGGCATTTCTCCACGGGAAATTTCATTAAGGCTGTCAACAATCCCACACTTTACCACCCTGGGCCTTGTCTGTCCACCTTGTGTGGTCCCCACTCATTGACCACTAAGGGAGGCTGGAACTGAACAATAATCTTTGGATTATGCATAACCATAGTCTCTCCACTTAGAAATTCTAATCTTTGATGCCACTGATTGTGGTTACAGCTTTTTTATATTCAGTCTCTAGTTTTTCACTGAAGTCCTCTGTGTAGGAAATGAATCTGCTATCTGTGCCCCCTTATCAAACCAAGTAAAGTGCCTCACTTCAGCTGACTCCTCTTCCCAGTACACCGCTTTCCTCACTCAGTCATAGAAATAAACATCATATCATCCTCCATCTGTGCCTAGAACCACACTGTCTGGGTCTGGCTGGATCAAATTATACACTTCCTCAAGATATGAAGAATCCAGGACACTGAAAGACATCCATACTTATCTGCATTTTGCCTCCTTGCAGTAAAATCAATGGGTCTGGACAGGTTCACACTGATTTTGAAGTACAAAAGGAGGAGGCCACTGCACAGTGGGGTGTACAGGTTTACAAGTACTTGCTGTTGTGTTGGTGACTGTATTGAAGGAGAAATCAGTGGCAAAAATGCTGGGGGCATCTGGTAAATCTGTACTAGGGATCTAGAAGTTGGAGGGTGAGGGAGATGGGCTGGCATTCGGCCTGTTGCAGCTGTGGGGTACAATGAAAGGATTAGCCCTGCTGCTGACAGAGGTCTGGCGATATGGATTATTCCTTATTGGAGGGTTCCTTGGGGTGGACTTCCAAAATCTGAAGGAGCCAGATGAATATTTATTCCCATCTGTGAAGAAGACAGAGTACCATACGAACCTTTGAAACATGGCGGAAATGCAGTCATCCTAACTTGGGATTCAGTTGTGTAAAGGAGAGCAAGAGAAAGTTTGGAGAAAGCTGATTGTCCAACTGATGTTACTATAGTTGTTAAAGGTGACTGTCCAATATTTCCAAAAGGATCAGTACTGCTTGATACCTGAGAGAAGTAGCTAAATGCCTGTGGGGTGGATGTGTGAACATTTTCTGATTAAGAAAGCTGCCTTCGTCACCAACATCTGTGGAATCCTCTCCAGGCAAGAGCAGTGAGGCCAAGGTGGTGGCAGCTTGAGTGACTGACATGAAGGGCACATTGAAGCTGAACTCCATGGTTGAGGAAGAGAAGAGTAAGTTAGTACTGAACAAGGAGGTGGAAGTGCTGCCGCTACCACTGTTAATTTTCCTCTCTGCTATGGCTGTGGGTCACCATCTGTTACATGTCTACTGGAAGCCTTAATGTCTACTTTGAAACTCTTTACTCTCATAGGATGGAAAACACAGAAGAAATGGACAGGTTCTTAAACACATATGAATTATCATAGCTGAATCAAGAAGACAGGAAAATTCTAAATAATCCAATATCAGTCAATGAAATTGAAAATGTAATAAAAAAACTTACCAACAATGAAAGGCCCAGGTCCTGATGGATTCATGGATGAATTCTACAAGAATTTTAGAAAAAATTTAATGTGAACTCTTCTCAAACTCTTCAATGAAATTGAAGGAGGAGCAATCTCCCAACTCATTCAGGGAGACAAGCACTACTCTCATACCAAAACCAGAGAAAGACCCAATCAAAAAAGAGAAGTATAGTACAATCTCCCTAATGAACATAAATACAAAAATTCTCAATAAAATACTAGCAAACAGACTGATCAAGAAGATTATGCATCACAGCCAAATGGGACTACCCAAGGACTAGAGAGATGGTTCAATATACATAAATCCATAAATATAACATACTATGTCAACAGAACCAAAGACAAACATCATTGTCTCAATAGATGCAGTAAAAGCTTTTGATAAAGTCCAACACTGATTTATGATAAACCCTATAGAAAATCAGATCTAGAGAAAACATTCTGAAAATTCATCTAGAACCAGAAGAGTATGAGAACAACCAAAACACCCTGGGAAACAGAGGAAAGGCAGAAGGCATTACATCCGTGACTTGAAATTTTACTCCAAAGCTACTGTAATTACCATGTTACTGATAAAACTAGACCTGAGAATCAATGGAACAGATTAGAGGATGCAGGCACAACTACGAACTCACTCAGCCACCTTTTCTTTGACAAAGGGGCCAAATATTTTCACTGGAAGAAAGATAGCCTCTTTAATAAATGATGCTAGAAACATTTGAATTCCACATGTTGAAGGCTAACATTAGACCCATGTCTATCACCATGCAATAAACTACAGTCAAAATGGATCAAAGTTTTAAATATTAAAACTAAAACACATGCCACACCAGCCCCATTCCTGGACATGCTGGGCAGGTCACAGATAACGGGCAAGGTGGTACACAACTGTAATTCCAGCACAGGGGAGGCTGAAAACAAGAGGATCAATACTAGTCTGAGCTGTGGAGTGAGATCCTGGACCAAAGACATGAAAATAAAAATTTTTAAAAACTGAAACACTAAATCTTCTGGAAGAGAAAGTAGGTAGAAATCTTAAGGACATAGGGGTAGGTAGAGAGTTCAAGAACAAAAACCAAACTGCACAAGAAATACTTAAAAGAATCAACAACTGGGATCTCACCTTTTTAAAAAGCTTCTGCATGTCAAAAGAAATCACCAATAGAGTAAAAAAAAAAAAAAAGAATTGGGAAATAAACTTAGCTAACTGCTTCTGACAAAAAATTTTATCTAGAATATATAAAGAATTTAAAAAATTATACTC
This sequence comes from Ctenomys sociabilis, assembly GCA_004027165.1. Taxonomy (NCBI): domain Eukaryota; kingdom Metazoa; phylum Chordata; class Mammalia; order Rodentia; family Ctenomyidae; genus Ctenomys; species Ctenomys sociabilis. The sequence continues at coordinate 6,100 of PVKA01018644.1, forward strand.
CTAAAATTCAAACACTTGATCCAAAAATGGGCATCTGAAATTAATATACACTTCTTAGATGCAGAAATACAGATGGCAAACATATATATGAAAAGATTTTTAATATCATTGGTCATTTGAGAAATGAAAATTAAAACAACATTTAGATTGCACTTCACCTCAGAAAGAATGGTTATCATTAAAAGGACAGCCAATAAATGCTGGCGGGACTGTGGGTAAAATGGAACTCTCTTCCATTGTTGGTGGGAGTGTAAGTTGGTACAACCACTATGGAAATCAGTGTGGAGATGCCTCAAAAAGCCAGGACTGGCAATCCCATTCAAGCCAGCTATTCCCCTCCTGATTATTTTTCCAGAAGTGAATACATCATACCACAGCAATGTATTTTCACCCATGTTTATAGTAGCAGTTTGTCATAACTAAATCTCAAAAACAATCCCAATGCCTATCAATCGAGGAATGGATAAAAAGATGTGGTATATTTACACAATGAAATATTACTCAGCTATAAGAAAAAGATAAACCTGAGGCTTTTATAAGTGAGTAGATGCAACTAGAGACCATAATCATAAATGAAATACATCAGACCTGCAAGAGCAAACATTATGTGGTCTCATTAGTGTAAGACTCTGAAATAGTAAATAAAATCTGTAAATTATGATAGATAATGTGCAAGGGAAAAAAATCTCATTAAACAGAAAGAACATCTGGGATGAGGAAAAGGAGAGAAGAAAGAAAATGAAGGAAGGAAAAAAGATATATTTAGGTATACATATAGGATGACTTGGATAATTGTACTGCTGATTTGTGCTAGTCTATTGTAAGGAGCAGTTAATGCTTAAGTTTTTTCTTCTCCTTTTTAATTTCTTATAACTTTTTAACTTTTAACCAATTTTGCCTGTTTGTACCTTGTAATCCAAACAACTAATTTGAAGATAATAAGGGTCAGTGATATATCTCAGTGGCAAAAGTACCAGCCTGGCAAGTGCAAGGCTCCTCTTACAATGCAAATAATCCAACAGTTGGCTGATTTTCAGAGTTTGAAGCTGCAAGTCTTCCCCATGGATCCTTGAGATCTATGGAAATTCTACTGTCCTTTGGACAGTCCCCATTAGTAAGGACCTGACAGTGCTTCTCCTGCAAATGCTGCCTTGCTCTCCCTTAGTAGAGCTGAACCTTTCAGGGATGGATGTCTCCAGCTTTAGCTGAGCACCAGAAATGCTTCCTTTGGACCCATTGGATTTTCCCCCATACATACAATTCATCTTCTTGTTGAGAACCCAGTATTTAGATATCTTATTGCATGGATGCCACTTAGGCCATTAAAAAGGGAACAAGGTCTATTCTTATAATAAACTCAGCTTCATAAGTCAAGCCACAAGGCATATGCATCCAGAGACAAAAATCTCAAAAGTTAGACACTATGTAAATTCAATCAGCAGATTTAGGTTACATATCCTGTTATCTTGTAAAGAGACCATTGGAACAGAAGACCTAGACGGTAGCAGACACTAATACAGCTGGCTAGAATATCTGTGGTAGTTGGTTAGTCTATAATGAAGAAGGCTCCTGTTTCTGGTGTTAATAGGAAAAACCAAAGGAAATTAGAAATTCCAGGAAAATCAAATGCTGTATAAAAGTTCATGATAAAATGTAAAGTATGGTGATAAAAAATTTATTGAGGCAGAAAAAGTAAAGTATTGACATAGAAGTTGAGATAGTCTACTTTGAAGAACACAGACTACCTCTTTTACAGCACAGTTGAGTTCAAAGTAAATAATATTAAACAATGCCATAATCTTGTACATTAATGTTTATTTCTTCTTGTTTCTCAGAAACAATATATAGACAAACACAAAAATCTTAAAAGGCTACATTAAGAATGTAAATGTTTTACATTTCAGCAATCTACCAACAATGGTTGAACAGATACACAGCAGGAGTTGAAATGGGAGAGGAGAGGAGAGATGCAAGAACATAGGAGTGTTGAAGTCCACATCTCACAGTTGAGTAGTTAAGTGATATGCCTGAAGTTGATGGAACAAAAAAATAAAAATAATGCACATTAAAAATAAATAAATAAAATAAAGCACATTATTTAAAGTATAGATGATAGGTCTGGGTTTGGGAAAGTGCCTGTCTGGCAAGCACAAGGAACCTGGTTCATCCCTAGTACTGTATGCCATGCAGGCACAGTGCCAGCCACTGAAACCAGGCCTGGTGGCACACACCTGCAATCCCAGCACTGGGGAAGCTGAGACGGGATGATCACCATGAGTCTGAGATGCATAGTGAGACCCTGTGCTAAACAAACAAACGAAGTGATTAAAAATAAAGAATAACTGATAAAAGATTTAAAAAATTAGTAGGCATGTGAATAAAAGCAAAAAGGTGGTAGAGATGAGCTGAAATAGCCATTACTTCAAAGCAAGCTTGAGCTTACTATAGAAGAACTTGCTGTAAAATTTTATTTCCATGAACATGTGCTTCTGAAACTCTCATTAACATTCTTATGTTACAACAGCCCAGGGTTTTCTATCTGATTTTCTAATTTCCAACAAGTGAGTCACAGACCATACCATCACCGTAACTTCAGAGGAGATAAAACTTCTGTGATCTTCAATTCTAAGTTGAATAGTCAGCTCCACGTCTCATGTGTATTGCCTTCTGGACTGTGGAAGCAGATGCCTCTGTACTTTGTATTTCAAACTACCTGATGGTTTGTCTTCCTGGGACACCACTTTTCTTTGAGTGTCATTTTCTCTTATAGACAAGTGCCATAGATCTCTCTGAATTTATCTCCAAGGATATGCACTGGAAAACTCTAGGAATTTCTCACTTACGAGGTAGCAGACGAGAGGAATTTGCCAGAACTGAAGTGTGGAGGATAAGACTTCATTTCACCTCTCTCTTGAGTGTTTTAGTAACACTTCTGGAGCACGCACACAATCTAAGAAAATTCTGGATCCTAATGACAAGGATAGAAACAGAGATAGATATTAGAAATACATCTACTTTCCACTTTAGATGGCAAAGCCAATGGCATTGGGAATAGAATAAATGCTAGATAATTCACTTTCAGAAATGAGAAATTATCCCTTTTCCTCTGGTTCCCAAACATATCCTTTTGTGTTAACATTGTACCAGGGTCACAAGTCATTTCTCTTGGTTTACAGTGTTTTTGCATCGCCTCACCTACTTGGTTCACACGTTGTACAACACTTAGAGAATAATAAAATGAAAACTGTGGTTGAAATTATCAAAAACTGCTTAAAGGAAAAGATACTAATGATTGCTATCACAAAAAATGGGTAGGGAGCACAGATTTTGCAGTAACACAAACCATTACATATATGGAAAGGTCACATAGACTACAAGTATCACAGTCTAGCCCAAATTGTTTTCTAGACTAAATACTGATTAGGTATAAGGGAATTGATAACTCTCAACCCTATAAATCTATTATATTTAATAAATATTGCCTAGCTAGAAAAGTGATAGTGGCTACAAATTTTTTTCTAACTATTGACAAATTTCTATTGTGGTTTAGTCTAAGCCTTGAAGGGTACTTCACATTCAGGGAATAAAAATGTGGATGTTTTTCTGTTCATATAAATCACAAAAAGATTGGAACAAAAATCATTGATGATGATTATACAAATTACTAAGAATATTGAAAAGGAATATTATTTCTAAATAATCAGAATTATTTTAAGGGTCAATTATCTTAATTCTCAGAAGGCAGAATTAGCATAAAGAATTTTTGTTCCAGAAATGTATCATTAATCTTTCTCCCAGTGATCTTCTTCTTTATATGACTAAAATATGAAATGCATTAATTATTATGGGCTGCAATCAAAACATTTTTAAAACACTATTACATCTACATTAGTCATTTCTGTAATATACTCCAATATTTTACCTTGAAACTTGGAATTTATATTGTTTGCTAGAATTAAAAGCCGTATTTTATGAAGCAATATAACTGCTAAGAATAGTTTCTAGTAACACTGTGTTAAGAAAGATTCTGATACTATATCCAAATTCAGCGATGGCAAGACTCTAGTTAATGAACAAATTTACTCAGCAACTGAGAGAAAAGAATGCAACAAGAGCTCATTATCCATGTCAGGTGCTCAAATGTATTAAAATATATTTTAAAGTTATAGGAAAGTTTATATTTTTCAACATAAAACACAGTTTCATAAATTGAAAATTCTGTTTTATAAAACTTACACTGAGTCTTGAGGAACTACCAAAATTATCTGAGTCACCCAAACTGTCATAGAAAGAAGATGGATATATTCCAATACCTGTCATTCCGAGTGCTGAAGGGAAGATTCAGAGGAGCTGCACGACTTGGTACCTAAATCCTCTAGGTTGGCGTCATCCTTCTCTAAATCCACTTAATTTCTCTAGGGACCATCAGTGTCCATAGGCTAGAAACTGTTCCTTCTAAAAAAATTTTCTTTTTTGAAAACATTTTCTTTTTAAATAATTGAGGAAACAGAATAGATACCTCAGGGGGATAGGGAGGATATATATTTATGAGCAAATAATTAGCTATCTGGGTTTTATAAAATGTTTCTGTTACAGCTTCATCATATATATATATATATATATATATATATATATATATATAATAACTTCTGTATAGATTAAATTTAAATATGAAAGGTTATATTATTTCATCCAAATCTTCAAAAATATAGAAGTAAATATTTGATCTCTGACTAAGGAAATAGTAGTTAGGTTTAAATATAATGCAAATGATAAGGGAACTTCCTGTTTAATGAGCATCTTTAGCTGTGCTGTCATGGCTGCCTTGATGTCCTGCATCAATTCAGAGCATTTACTTTTCGTGGTCATTTTGTCTTTGGGGAAGAGCCTGAAATCACAGGGTACCACATCTGGTGAATAAGGTGGTGGAGGACACGCCACAACATTATTTCACAGAAATTGCCATAACCTTTTTTTTTTTTTCGGTATTGGTGATTGAACTGAGGACCTTGCACTTGCCAGTAAGTGTTTATTCTACTGAGCTAGCTCCTCATCCCCTCCATAAACATTTTTGATTCAAGACCTCAAAGCAGCCACAGAAAGATAGTCAAGAAAGAGGGCTTCAAAGTGCTTCCAAAAGTGGCAGGAACCAGGGCTACATGTATTCAAAGCAAGGTGGAGTATTTTGAAGTTTACTCATGGCAATCTGTCTCTTGCTGTAACAAATTTTTAAATTTTTATTTAAACATTCTCTATATTTTTATCAGATATGGTAAGTTTCCAATTTATGATGTATGACATGTATAGCCAAGCTAACTTAGCATTCATCAATAAGCAATCATGAAGCACTAAACGTTGTTCTGCCTTCCTCTGACTGAGTTTGCATCTACTTTTCTGTTCCTTGTGCTCTGTGGTCAGTCACAAGACCATCTCTGTTCAAAATCTCCACAGTGTAGCCTTCTGATAGAACCTGTTCAGTCTGTTCTCAGCATCCACAAGGCTTCGAATGCATTAGGCTCTGACAAAGAGAAAATTCAAGTTAAAACAGTTAAATCTAAGTGGTTGCAGGATCCACACTGCTGTGACTTCTGTCAGTTCTTAAATAAAATATTAGGTATATGCCTTTTCTTGGTGAGCTATCCATAGCCCCTTGTTCAGCTGGCTGGGGTTAAAGGGTATATAAATTAGTAGGCCAGCTGTTTGGTAATTGTCACAGCCAGTTACTTGGTAACCCTCAGAACAGCATCTCAGGAGGTAGCATCTTTGTTGCTAAGGAATAAAATCAGGTAAAATAACCATTCTTTGATTCTTACTGGTCCAGTTTTAGAACACAAGGTATAGGCCGCTGTGAATTCCTCTACAGCCCATCCAACCATAACTCTTTTGATTTTTCTACCCAGACCATTAAATGAGTCCTGACAAGTTGGACATCCTGTTTAATAGGGCTTATCCACTGCTGACGCAAGCTGGGCAGCAGTATTGAGTAGATGTGCTTTTCAGTTGCTACTGTCATACAGTACTGCCAGACCTTAGTTTTGGGACCTCGAGAAAGCCAAACATGTTAACAGGAATTTGTAGGAAAGGAAGGTAAATATGTTCATAGTAAATTTTTACCCATAATTCTCAATTTTATTATTCATTTGAAATGCTTATTTGCCCTTCATGTTTGCATATCATTCATTAGAGAGCTCAAGGGACTGGGTAAGAGGGACTTGGGAAGAGAAATTTCATTTCATTTCCCTCAGATCAGGACTGAATCATCTCTTCCTCCGCCAAGGAACTGGCTGAACTCAGAAATCAACACACTCAGCACTATGTTTCTTTCTACCTCAAAATTGTGAGGACATCAGGAAATGATGTCATAGGTGCATATTTGAGGTAAACTCACCACTATTTCTGCTGTTTCATCTGGCAGTATTTGAATAGAGGTGAAATATCAAAAGTATTGTGTTGTGGTTTTGCTAAAATCCTGTCAATTCAACTGAGGTATCTGCAGTAGGAAAGCAACCGCTCCTCAGAGGCAGTGTTTGGATCCTGCCTGGGATTCCTACACGCTGTGCTTTGCCACTATGTCTCTCAGGTCTGAGCCTCATATGAGGTACACCTTCTAGGTTATTTAGTATGGTGACTTTTTTTTTCCAAAAATTTATACTGTTAATACTGTTAATGTTCAAAAGTGTTCACAAAGAAGTTCCTTTCAATGGGAATCTCTACTAGGATTTTTTAAATTTAATTTAATACACCAAATCGTATCTATGAGGTACAAACTCACACCACATGACTGACACATACCTGTGCCAGGGCAGTACAGTATCTCCCACACCCAAGGTGCTACTCAGACAGCTCGCTGAGCTGAGATAGAGCATGGGGCATTCAGCTGCAGCATTTGCCCTGACCCCAGAAAACTACTGGCACAGAGCAAATGGCCAGGAAACATTTGTTCAAGTTGCTGAATTAGGAACCAAAGCAGAAGAAAGAGGTCAGCTTCAAAATATTTCTTGTAATAATTTTTGCTTTCTTCTCTGTATCTCTTTTTATGTCGAGTGCTCAAAGTCCTCTATGAAGCCTTTTACCATCTAGGTAGGTGGAGAGGGAGTCTTCTCTCCCCACTCCCCCAGTGCTACGTGGATGTGACAGCAATGAGGAGACAACCAACCAGGGCCGAACCCAAAACTAGAACCAAAGAAGCAAAACATCAACCCGGACAAAATTTTACAGAGGCCTTCTCTTACATGTCAATTCATAGAGTTCTCCTTAAAATAACAATTTACATAAACCAGCATTTATAGGTGATGACGCCTAGAGTCTGTATAATAGAATGTGTAAGTCATGTATGATAAAAGAGAGTAAGGAGGCTGCACGCAGGGGAGGCACAGCACGGGATGGCGGCCAGGCCGCGCGCAGCACGCCCTGCGGCTCCCTCCACAGACAGACGCTGCGCTGAGCAGCACGCCACAGACGTGGACGAGGGGCTGAGGGCCACGAGGCAACCGGGAAAACTGAAAGGAAATGGAAAAAAAATCCCCGCCACTACTTTTGTCCAGGCAAATGAAGGGCAACCCTAGTCTGATTTCTGATGTTTGTGGCAATAAAATTTAAACTGGACTCTGTTATGTACAGAGTAAATGTTTGGATCAAAAGAAATTTTTTAAAAACTTTATTAGTTTATGTTTGTGGTACATAATGATTACATTAATTATCAAGGATTGACACATGGACATCATACAATTCAATTCTTTTTTCCCCTTCTCCACTATTTAAAATTCTTTTTATTTATTTACTTTATGGTCAGCCTCAGATTTATTTATTTAATGAGTCTTGATGAGGTTAATTATCATAAGCAGATTAACAGTCAGACTAATAATCCAAATATATATATATATATATATACACATAAAACAAACATATATATCATATATATAAAACACATAAATAATTATATAAACAAAAGTACAATTTTAGTTATATTGGCCATCTGGCATTACAATAACTTTGTCCTATCTTGTTTTTCTTTTTTTCTTATACTCTGTCTAAAAAGGAATTTCTGAAACCATACTTTACAGTTTTTCTTTTTAACTTTCTTTCATCTACTTTAGTTAAAAAAAACCTACTATACTTATTACTTGTAATTTATGCATACATGGTAAATTTGTTACTTGATGGGCTAAAATTCCAGAGAAAAATACCCACCTACCCTAAGCTATATAGCATGCAAAATAGTCTTGTTCCTCAACTTTATCCTTTGTTGAATTAATAATAAGAGGTAACACAAGCTCATAAAATTGAAAATGATCTTCACTGTCTTTTCACACCTTACATTCACATTAGAATCTGTACATAATGATGACTTTGGATGTTAGCAAGAGACTTTGGTTAGTAGTATTTCATAAAGAAATCATTTTGCTATTTTAAGAGCAAGATCCCTTGGATAAGGTCCAAAAGCCATATCACTTTTACACAAATTACTCTTTGTGGAAAGCAACATATTAGAACTCCTGTATCCTTTAATTTGTGTTCTGAAAAGGATTCTATCGCCAATACTCAAATGTCAGAAACCTAACATAAGACATGTTCACTTTTTTGCTAGTTCCTATCTCTGAGTATTATGAGGCCCAGGATTTCGATAGTGTTCTATATATATACTTTACATAAAGCACAACTGCACATTTTGTCACCACCCAAAATAAACCCAAGTAAGTATTTCCTTTTTACTATTCTGTCCATATGATTTGGTCATAAGGACATGATTTTCATTTGCATATTCCTGTTTTTTGAATGAGTTACATTTTAACAGAACTTTCTCTTTACTGGAGTTAGTAATTATCAGCTAGATATCTCCTTCCCCAGCATAATCAGAGAACACCTCCCTCTCTGTACAAGCTTTCTACTTCCTGACTCTAGAGCTCTTCAAACTGAAATAAGTGTTTTCTATATTGAGACAAGATATATTGAAAATATATAAATATTAAAGATTGCCTAAAATAAATCCTTTTGAGAACATACTTATCTTTAGCATGATACAAATTTACCTGATTGTTCTTTTATCTAGACAAAACTCTGATGAGGATGTTTTTTTTTTTTGTTTGTTTGGTTTGCTTTTTTGCTTTTTCTGTCTCACAAAAACCAAGTGTTCTCCAGCAATGAGGCAACGGAAAAAATCAATACTTGCCATGTACCATGTAACCAATAGAATAAGGGGAATGATTTATGTATGGATGGATGCAGCCTGAATCAGCTGGGGCCTCTACAGAGAGCGAGAAAAAGGGAGAAGAGACAGAGAGGGAAAGAGAACAAGGAGAGGTTAGGGGGAGCTCACCTGCAGTGATTATTTCCACAGTGTGGCCAGATTTTCTTTTCTGCAGCAATAATCCCCCTCCCTGGCTCTGCAGGCCATAGGCACAGCCTGCAATCTGTGGAATATATGATGGCTCAGCTTTCCCCCTGCTCTCCTCTCTCTCCTCTCCTCAGTCACGATGCCATGTTCATGTAAAGGTGCCCTGAGAAGGAGAGAGAGATCCACGGCCTGCGGCCTTTCGCCTCCAGCCGTCTCCACCCTGTGAAAGGACAGTGATGGGTTGACAAGCACTAGTTGACAGAGAATCAAATCCTCAAGATTTCAAAACAACGAAATCATCCCAGCACCTCTGGCTAAGAAGACCAGCGGAAAGAGCTCCCAGCTCCCAGACGAAAACTATTCTATACCTCAAGAGTTTCTGCTGGAAATACATTTTGTTTCCTGGAAATCCAGGGTGCTACAACATTGGAAGGTATTTAATCTGTAACTTTTAGGACTGCTGAAGTCGTGTTCAGAGCTGAGCTGCGAATTGTGGTGATGTGCTGGTGGCGGGAAGGTGAGCCGGCTGGAAGGGGCTACTTGGCAGCTGTATAGATGGCCCTATTGTATGTTGAATTCTGGTAGTTGTGACTGTAAGCTGAGCTAATCATTTGCTTGAGGATGGCATAGTAAATGTATTTTTTAAAGGACAAAATAGTTTATAAAATTCCTACTCCCTAGTACAAACTCAGGATAAACATTCTTAGACTTTGTGAAAGGTAAATTTGACAATTTGTTTGGAGTATCTTTGTTTTTGAAATGGATTTGAATAGATCTAAATTTACTTTTGTGGGTTACTATCTCAATTGTGCTTAAAAATATAGGTAGGAAGCTTGATAGCATTGTATTTCCATCCTTCTTTTAAGGAAGAGTGAATTATGTTATTTTATGAGGAACAATAATGCCATATAGTTTTTATATTATGTTTTTAAATTTTTACTCAGACAAAGTGCTGATATTGTACTAAGGTGGTCCCTTAAAATATTCTATATTCTATATATGATCCATTATACCACACATAATGAAGGGGAAGATATTTTAAATACTACATATCTCAGAACAGTGTCATACCATTAACACTTGCTTAATTTGAAGCTGATGGTGTTATAGTCATAAACTATTAAAATAGCTTCCCCACACCCTTCAGTTGAAAGGATGTATGCAACTCAGTATCATCACAAACTCTATTAATAAAATGCTGTGCAATTAAAAAATTATGTCTATTTACCTTACGTAAATTACCTTATGGCAACAAAATACCACGTTGCTTTTAAATATGTATTTTAACACTATAAAATTATTTTAACTCTCTTAACAGAATTTCATGTTGCTTTTGAAGTACGTACATTTACATATACCAGAAGGCAATTTTTAGCCTTTATTCATATATATCTATTATCCAACTTTAATATATCCCATAATAACCTTCATGTTTCTGGCATTTATTTAGCTCCTCATTTACACTGTAGAGTTTGTGTATTTACTTAGTAAAGTTTTTGTTCAAGGTATAAGGATTAGAAATAAAGTATAGACAGAAAAATATAAAGAGCCACTCTGAGCAGTCCTCAGCTTTGACAGACTCCACGCTCTAATGCCATATTTTGGATGTTGTTGAAGAGCAGTTAAGAAGCTGTGCTAGTTACGTACTTGCACGTCATCATTCAAATACCTAACTGAAACTTTTGTTGGCATCTTACACTATAACGACAAAAAGTGCCTCTAATCGTTGAGAGATTTCATCTATCTCTGTATGTGAATTATTTTGGGAAGATCTTTACATTAAGTGAATGAATACATCCGATTTCCTTTCTCTAAACAAGATTAAGAACAATAAAAATATAGTCTACAAGTAAATTGTACATAGTAAAATATCTTTCAGTAGTAGCAGCACAGAACTGAGCACCCAAACCAGCAGAAATTGTGCATATTAATTGTGCATATTTATTTTGGAGTGATGGGACCAAGTGGATACCTGCTGCCTCTTCTGTGTAAGATTAAGATGGTCATTGTTTTTCGCAACTTGATCTTGATCCTCATTCTCCTTTCCTCTCTTCTATTGCCCCGAACAGGTAAAACAACGGAACCCATTACCATCTTTGCTTTTGGTTCCGCGGTCTCCATCAAGCTATCAGGGTAAAGGTTAATAAAGACAGAAAAGCTGGACACTGTCCAACTAGAGAGGAAACTGGAGGCTCTAAGCTTCAGGTGCCTCGACCAGAAGGAGCGTCCTCAGAACCCCACAGGCAGGAGTGTGCGCGCCAGGAAGCGAAAGCTGTGGCAATGACGAAGCAGGATCGCCACAAGGTGCTGCTGAACTTTAAGGTAAGCAACAATGAAGACCTTATTATAGGTTTATTTTAAGAGCTGTGCTGTCGCCACTTAAGAAAAACTGTTACCTATAGCAGAAAAAGAGATTAAAAGCCTGCCAAAGGCCATGGAGAGTGTTTAATGAGTCTAGCCAAGTCTCTTATATCATTTATGATGGGCCTTACAACCACAGGTATCTGGGTGTCAGCAAACAGAATCCTAGCCCTAACAATAAGGGAAGCACACAAAATGAATGCGTTCAAAAACTGCAAGCTAGAGGTGGGAAAATAAAAAGCCCAAACTTTTAAAAGTTAATTTCTATTAAATATAACTCTTTGCTTTCCAGTGCAAGCCAATAATCTTTCACCCCAACATGAGACTAATTTCCTACAAACATCTAGAGTTAAGATTCACAATTGAAACTTATGTTGGCATCTTACACTATAACGACAAAAAGTTCCTCTCATTGTGAACGGGAGCAGTCAGTGGACAGCTGCTATGGTTTATTCTGCTTTATCAGTAGTTAAAATTTCACTGATGAAATATCCATTAAAGGGAAAATCAATATCCAAGCTTAACTACCTTCTTTGTTTTAATACCTCAAATTATTTTAAAAACGGATTAACATAAATAACTCACTGCTCAGGAAATGCGAAATATAAGGGTTTCATATATCTAGCCTAGCATTCATCAATAAAGATAATACCTAGATCTCATTTGCATATTAATTCATTTAATAAAAAGTAAAGAAATAACTGATAAAAATGTATTTTGCCTAATTTTATCTTTGTATTCTAAATGAAAATGAAATCTCTCTAATATTATAAGTAAAATATGTATTACTTGTGAGTAAGGCATATTGATTATACCTAAGAGATAAGTTGTAGGTGGTCCATTAGAAAACCCTGTTTCTTGCTCATTTCTTTTTTCTCTAATTAGGAAATAGCAGCCAGAGCATCTTAAATTAGTCTAATTTAATCTGGACGTGATTAGATGGCAAACTCCCATTCCTAGTCTAAACTAGTTCACTTTTAAAACCATGTAGAACTTGTACCTATTTAACAGAAGGGCTAAGTAGGAATAATGACATGTGACAGTGTATTTCTGTTCATTGAAACACTGTCAAAACATAATTTCCTGTGCTTTCTAGACCTTGCCAAGGCAACAGCCTACTGAAAATATTAAAAAAAAGAAGGATGTTCAAATCCACACCTCAGCTGGATTGCCTGGTGCAATAAGGTTTGGGGACTTCTCCTGCCTCTTTGCATGTGCTTCTTTGTAGATTATGAGGAGCTAGAGATCTTTGCATCTCTCACAAAGCTGTCTAATTCCTGCCCCAATCTGAAATGATTTCACTATTATGAGCTGCTTCACGTATTCAAGTAGAATTTTTTTTTCTAAAATCTAATTGAGAACATATCCTCCTTTGCCTCACCCCGAGGAATAATCCAAAGAATGGGAGGCTACTAATAAAACAACTAATTGCGATGAATTCCTAATGTTTGCTCCTTCCTCTCGGGCTATTTCCATGGCAACATCCTCTCATCCTATTGTTGGGTTGTTCTTCATTCACACGGCAGGTTAAGCTCAGGGCAGCAAGGGCAGGCCTATGGTCAGCTTTTATTTTCTCTGGCCCTTCAACAAAGGTTAGTTGAGGTCAGCAGAAGCCAAAGGGTAATTACTTTTCCTCCTCAGGGTTAAAGGTACACAGACTGCTATTGGGACAACTATGGATGACCTTCAGTTTTCTAACGTTCAGTCTTTGCTTTTAACAGCCCAAATGAGTATAACAGTCATAATACAACTCTCCTGCCCAAAATTCAAAGTAGAAAGACAAATCACCCCTTTTTGTAAAACTAACATACATTAGCATAATATACCCTTGGAATCAATTTGGAAAACTCAGTGCATGAAAATGTTTCCTATGCCCTTAAACAGAAAAAAAAAAAAAAAAAAAAAAAAACATGGTAGAAAAGTGCAGCTGGGCACTGGTTTTTCTCATTCAATTAATCTGATATGCATAATTTTCCGGGCTTCAATCATTTTCCTCAGGGTATGTTCTTTAAGATTGAGAATAAAATGGAAGTTTTCCTGACTCTATCATCAGCCCTGTTTTTCCCCCTTTAAAGATTAATCATGGCTTGTCTTCCCAAGTTGATTGAATAAGAGTAAGTCAGACTGAAATATTTTCTCCATTCCTAATGTAAGTGGCCCTAAAATAATGGGAGTGGGTGGAATTATCCTTCAAAAATTCAATTCTAAAAACAGCTTTGTCCCATGCACTTGAATAGTTTCAAACTTCAGTTTTCTACCTTAATCTGAAATTTTGAATAGATGTTTGCTATGAGCCCCTAAAACCACCACATGAACTCCACGTACCGGTTTTCTGCCATGAGGCAAAAAGACTTTCATCTCCCTGGACGTGATTCAGGTTAAGAGAAACACACAGAGGCTGCCATGGCTCTTCTTGGGGAGCTTGCTGGAGCTGTCTAAAGGGGCAGACCTCAGCCAGGAGCAACCATCTCTCAGTCTGTGTCCAAGGAATTGACCAGACAGAGCAGTATTTGGGGGACTGAAAGTAGAACCTCTACTCTCACCGAGGGAAGTTGAAACATTGTTTCTCAGACTCCTCCGTGTGTGGGCTGAGAGTAACCAGATGCCTGATGCCCTCTAACCTCTGCCTCCCTGGCAGCCTGAGACTAGCTGTCTTTTCAGCACTGTCCTCAAGCTTCTTGTTAAGCCATCCCTCTGCTCAGGAGCTTTGCAAACCCTCCAGATCCACCATGCTATATATATTATGTATCCATTACATGTATCCAGGACATGTTATATATATATTTTTATCCATTACATGTAACACTCTGTACATAATCATATTTTGGTATTATACAAGTTCATCTAAACATCTGAATTGTATTAAATGGCAACTTTTTAAAAACCTACTTTTTTAGAGTTAAAGGGCCTATTACAATACTATTTTATGTTAGAATTTGAATAGTTACCCTTGATATTCATCTTGTAAGTTCTATTTTTTAAATTTTCTTTATTTTCTATTGTCTGAAAAAGTCTGCATTGCTGTCATTCTTGAAAACAAGGTCTTTGGACATCTTTTTGTCACAAGCTCCAAAAATTATCTCCTTCAGTGACTCTCCACTAACATCTGCTATTATCAATTCATAAATACGGAGATAACAGAAAATAAATTACGATTACACTCCAAGGATGTTTTATCTTAAGACAGATGCTTGAATACTTCAAGAGTCATTGAGTAGCTACTGATATGGATGGTGAGAAACAGAGACAATATTTAGAAAAGGATGTAAGGGACCTAAGAAGGTGATGTCAGGCCTGGCCTGTGACCTGTCTTCAGACTTCCTGGTGAGAAAGGGAAGGGAGATCTAGCTGTGCCCATGCCAGGGTGCCAGCAATGCTGCTCTAGTAAAAAAGTAAAATAAAATAAATTTTTAAAAAAAATTGTTCACTCCTCAATTACAGATCAAAGGAAAAGCAGTCAACTGTATTCTATGTTCATAACTCCATGAAAGTTAGCTTGATAGCTCTTCCAGCTCACTCTAGGGTGGTTATCCAGGACGTGGGCATTTTGCTAAAGAAGATTAGAATATCACTTTCCTAGGTTCTGCCAAATCACCTTGTGAGTGCTTTCTAAACCAAGCACAAATTTAAAGTGCCTTACATGTGTTAGGCCAAATCTGGCCACACGATGTATCAAGCATGTTCATTCCTATCAGAGCAGAAATGAACGTTCTAGGCGAGAAATCCAAGCACTTATCCTTAGCTGCTTCTTGCTATTTCTTTTTTTTAAATTTTTATTCATTTTAATGAGAAAAAAAATTAAAATAGCAATGAAAGTTTCAAAACAGGTTAGTAGGACGTTTACAGTAACTAATACATTGCATATTATTGTCTTCATAGTAATTATTCAGAGGGCAAGATGCAGATATGTTATCCAAACAATATTAGTACAAACTTTTATTCTCAGTGAACTAAGAGAAACTAGCAGTATATCTATCCTAACTCACTTGTGTGTATATATATTTTTTTTTCCTTCCCTTTTTTTCACACCAAAACGGTCTTTTATTTTCACTTTTGTGAAATTAGTAACGCATGACACTAGGTTGCCTAGCAACTGATAGCTAACCTTAACCAGACAGGTTGTTCATCTCAGGAGTAGGGTAGCTTGTTTGCTTTAGGCACTGGGCCAAGTCCCACCTACATACATTTGATCGATTTCCTAGCTTCATGGCTCCCAACATATCCCCCTTTTTCAGAGATTAGCACTGTACTGCAATTAGAGAAGCTGTATTTGGAGAAGTCTTTAAAGGACCTTTTCATACTTGAAACCAATCTAAAGACTGTAGGTACTTGAATTCAGCAAAATAACCCAATATAGTCCAGTGTTCCATAATAGTAGTGATGATAATCACTACTATAATCAGCACAACTGGCAATTGTCCAAAGTTGTTGACTTGAGCCTTTTACAGCTCAGCATATTAATATAGCTTTACTTTTTATACATAGTGTTTGTACTTTTCTGCTGGATGGTTAAAGACACTATTTTTAAAGCTCCTATTTTCTCTTGAAATTCAGATTCCTTGGGTTCTTTGTCTTTAATGGGCTTCCCTCCTTCCTACTTCATAGAAAAAGGATGTCACAGTAAAGTTCAATGTAGAGATGTTTTTACAGTCATGATCAATTCTTCCTCATGTACCAAAAATAAATGTGAACTGTCACCCCAATTCTTCTTCACATATCCAAAGTAAATGTGACTCATCGCTTCTTCTGATTGGTATCTGTACATGTGGAATGTAAGGCTGCCTCTTAAGGAACTGACAGTAGAGACTTCTCTTACAGCCATTCAGTTGTTATAGTAAGTAAAAGGGAAATAGCTGGGTCTAATGGGACCTCTAATCCTAGGCTTTTGAGGAATTGCCACCCTGATTTCCATAGTAGTTGTACCAGTCTACACTCCCACCAACAGCTGAGAAGGGCCCCCTTTTTCCCTATGATAGGATCATTATGTGTACCTAAAATGTACAAATAAACTTAATTTTAAAAAATGGAAAAAGTAAAAGGAAAGTGTCATGGTCCAGAGTACCCAGTGGTAGTGCCACACGAGAGATGAGTATCCAGTACTTGGCATCACGGTGAGATGGTGGTCTGAATGAGGCAGCGCCTGTAGGACTGACACCAAATGGGACTTAGGAAGAACACTGAACTACAGTGCTGCTCAAATTGAGCATTCATGTGGAACCCAGATTTCTCAGCCTCAGCACAGAGGCACTGATTCAGTAGGTCCTTAAATCTGTTTGTGACAAGGTATTAGACATTAATAATGTCTCCCATCTGTAGAATAAATTACTTATTTCTGGATTGGATTCATCAGACCTTCATCAGAAAGTCTCTCACCTATTGAGAAATACTTATAATTTGTAGACACTAGACTCTCTCTCTCTTGTACTATTTCAGTTTAGGCTGGCATAGACTTTTAATATATATGAACTATGTGGCTACTTAAAAATAGCATCTTTCATCTACTTTTATTTAACTGCAGTGCTATGAATCCTGTGTATCCAGAGAACCCATTTCTACACATTCCAAATCCTAACTTCTTCGGAAATTGTTAGGTTATCTTACTCTTCTCTGATTCTAAATGACCTAGGAGATTACCAAGACAAAAAGTGACATGAAACACTTTCATCAGAAGTTGGTAATTTTGAGAGACAGCTTAATATAGTGGTAAAGTTCATGGACCATGGGGCTATTCAGATAGATGGGGTCCTGCACCCAGCTCCATCTTCCACTAGCTCTGAGTTCAAATAAATAATCTATCTTACATATTCTCAGCTTCTCTTTCTGCTGAGTGAAAATACCAATAACAAAACACTAATATACATGCATACATATATAACTCATAGGATTATTGTAAGATTGGGTAACATAATATGAATAATGAGCTCTTAGCAGTGTTTGAACTATAGCAATACCTAGATTAAACAATAGCTATTATTTGTATAATAGTATAATGGTATGAACAGAGCCCAGGCATTAAAATTCTAGCTCAACTTTATGTTAGAGAAATTTAGTCAATATAATATCTCTTTGAGCTTCAGTAACTTCATATTTGAACAGAAATAATTTGTCCACCCTGCAGAATGATTATGAAGCATAAAAATAGATATGTAACATTCTTAACAGTGTTTCAGAAGACATTCCACCAACGACTATTACAAACAGCTTATTATTTGACATATTGCCCTTTATCTATCTGTGGTTGGGAAATTTCTACATTTTTTTCCAGCTAGCATGCTCTAAAGCACATTTGAGAGATATTACTAAAGCAAGACTGTTCTTTGCTCTGTGGCCCCTGTGCAAGCCAAAGAAAAACAAACAGCATTTTGAAATTTCTCTCAGGCAAGCAATGTATATTAGTTATAAATTATATAACTTTTCCCATGACAATATTGTTATGAGCCAGATTTCTTAAGAATATATCCAGGAAAAATTAAAATGAACCTTTCCAGTTATTTGGGGATGAACAGTCAGGCCTAGACAGGGGAGGAAGGATGTATATGATTCTACATTTTGTACATGGCAAGGAAAGCACCCCAAGTTTACATTAGGAAAGAGGAAGTCCTTTTTTCAGCTAATTGTGTTCTTAGGTATTTAAAAACATACTTCAAAAGATTCAGGGCTTGTTGTTGTTGCTTGTGCAGTTCTGCTACTGCTTCAAGTATGTTTTTAGTATTGATATAGAATATGAATGAGACTGGACGTGGTGGCACAAGCCTGGAATCCCAGCTCTTGTGAGGCTGTAGACAGGCAGATCACTACGAGTCCAATCTAGTAGTGAGACCCTGAACACCCTGTAGACCCTTCCCTAAAGTACAAAAAAGAAAAAAGAATACTGAACAATGTAAGTGCCCCAGGATAAGCTTGCTCCTCACCACCTCCCCAGTCCTGGCATCATAACAGAAGCTCTACTTTTGGCTTTGCTTGGGCCAAAGTCAATGCTTTAAATCTGTAACCAAGCAAGACCACAGCCTCATTTATGTGTGCCTTCTGAAGCCCGGATGATCCACTTCCCCAACAGAACACTGGTGGTTAGAAGGATTCACTCCATGAAATACAGGGCAAAGAAAAGGGACTGTTAGACACTAGTGTCTTCCCCCAAATTTTACCAATAATAGAGATGATTCTTTTTCTAAATGAATGAATTCCTGACCTCAGCCTAGAAGTGTAACACACTTTTGGTAACCGCCTTGTAGCGCGTCTCCAAAGTGCTTTCCAAGGGTGAATATGTCAACTGCAGACTCTGATAATTGGACCTTTAGCTGATCAAGGTCCTTACCACTCAGCTGCTGCTTTATCACAGAAAAGGAGAGCGAGGGACAGTGTGAATGGCACAACTGGCACCAGAAAAATGGCCTTGCTCTATTAAGCACTCAGTGTGCACTTGAACTACTTGTCCTTTCCAATGGAGACGGTGGGACACAGGAAACACTAGCTGCTGGTTTTCTTGCTGTCTCCCTACTTTTTATTAGAAAATATTATCATTTGGAATTTTGACATTAACAAAGAGTTGGAGTTTATTCACCTCTTCTAGTGGAAAGAAAAATTCAGTCTTTTCCTCTGAAAACAGCAAAATTGGTCAATGAATATGCAAAACTGAAATCAGGGGACACTACACAGGGGCCAGGGCTTTGTAGGTGAGGTCTTGTGAAGAGAGCCTGGGGTGCCAGCTCCAGACTCTGGTACTTCTGTGCTTACGAGGTGCCCACAAGCAAATGGATGTCCACTGTTTATACTGGGGTTTCATTCTTCATCCCTGAGCAGTGTTTCTCAGCCTTTTAAACTATTACCCTTTTAAAGACTTTGTAGAAGTCTTTTTACCCAATTGCTCCTCCTTCACTTTGTTTTCCTTTAACTTTTTAATGCCACAGATACCATGTATTCTGTTTACATAGTGTCTCTGTGGAGAGCCACAGCCTTTGCAATGCCTCACATATTTTTGTCTCGGATAACACCTGCTCCAGCAGGATGTTAGCCCTCTGTTAAGATGCATGCCAGTCAAAGACCCACCCTTATATGAGAAATAGTAAGATACTTCTGGGTACTCCCCAGAGTTCCTTTCTATTTTTGTCTCTCACTATTTTACAGACCCACTAAATGCCTAGGTCTCCCAGGGCTCAGAGCTATAAGCGGAGATAAGTGAGAGGCTGCTCTGTAGAATGATACAATATAAACACATTAGGGTGGAGATAACAACACCCCTAGAGAAATGGTGTTTCATTCAGACAGAATTTTCTACCAAAACAAAAATCTTAGCCAAAGACTTTGGGAACTGGCTATTCTACTGTCCCTTTACCAGAATACAGGTACAAATTGGATTCTACTTACATTTACTTCACTGTACCAATATTATATTATTATATTATATTTTCCAATATTATAATTTGCAATTTTTATATTCTACTTTTGCTCTGAGCATTTGATAAACAACACACACACACACACACACACACACACACGGTAATGACTTTAGTTACTAGCTCACTTTAAGCCAAAAATAAGAGGGCTAACAATACATTAACATTTCCATTATCAATCAAATAACTGCAGGTCAGCTCTCTGAATGATATGTTGCTCAGCATATTAAATCCTTGAACTCAGCAAAAGTATATAAACACTTCTACTCCTGAAGCTATGCTTTAAGAGAGTCCAGAGAAAGTGCAATGAGAAGAGCAATCAATTTAGATTGTCTTAAATAGAACAAGAATGGATCACTATTTTTTTCTTTTATGTGGTATAGGAATTGAGTGTGTACGCTATTATTTTGGCTTCAAAGAGGTGGCGGTGAGTAACTAATCAAGAATAAACTTTGCAGTCTTTGCTTCTCTGCAGGGACTTCAGCTTCTGCTTGGCACATGGCATCTTATAAGAGAGCCAGTAGGCGTTTTCCAACTGATAGCACTCAACACGGTTAGGAGCAGATTGTTGTTTCATGTGGTGTGAGAAGACTTGGTTTCTCTGTGGGAAGCTAGGATCAGTTCTGTGTGCTTGTCACTACAGGTGCCACAAGTTTATTATTAATTTCTTCCATTGTTATTATCAACATTTTGAGACCTCAGAAAGTGCTCCCAGGTGAATCCCCTCTACTAAGAGTAGCTTTGCCACAAAATAAAGGGAGGAAAAAAATAAAAAGAATAAAATGTTTGTGGCTGATATCCCTGTGACTACGTCTATAGGAGGGGAAGCCAAAGAGGAACTGCAGACTAAATCCAGTCATGTCCATTTGCTTCCATATTGACTATTAGGGTTGCCTTAATACAACTAAGTAGTTGCAAAATGAACTAGCTGTTGGGCTTCAACTTGAAAATAATTACTGTTTTGCTCTTCAGAGAACAAGCATTCTGACCCTTAAATTGGAACATGAATCTTCTTAAAATAGAAATGAAAATAAAACTTAAAGTTCTTTCTTTTGGTAGCTTTAGAATTCAGAGATTAGGATTATTTTTGGTTTTTTGTTTGTTTTGGGGTTTTTTGGTGTTCTTCTTCTTTGTTTGTTTTGGTGGAACCAGGGATTGAACTCAGGCCCTTGCATCCCTCACCCCGAGGATTTTCTTTTATGAAAGTAGCTTCAGAGATCTCACTGAGATTAATCTCTCTCAAAATGAGCCCAGAGCCTTAGAAGCATCTCACTTTTATTCAGGGCTGAAGACATGCTAAGGAATGTGCATAATTACTTAAGTGTAAACTGTTATCTCTACTAACTTCCACCATTTGCCTAACACTAGGTTCACACAATTACTAGCTGAGAACATCCCAGCAAGTGGGAAGCACTAATAGGGCTTCTGCAGGAGAAGCTGTTATCCGGAATCCCATTTCTTGGAAATTCAGACAGCAGTTCTGCTCGGGCTCTGTCTTCTGTTCCCTACTCTCTTGGGACATTAGGTTTTTATCTCAAATCTGTATTTCTACAATTCCCCTTTTTTTTGAATATATATATAAAACAATCCAATACAGATCAGCAGTCCACAATACTAATGGGTTATCCCCTTTCTGCTGGATGCTTAAGACTGAGATAAAGCAAGACCTATATAACAAGAAATGTAACTTTTGTATCAGTCAGTCACCCTCAGGGTTTGTCCTGTAACCCTGTACTGCACTTTGTAGATCCCTTGTCAGTGTCAGCCATGCGGATGAGTCACAGCCATTGCTTGACCAATTGGCTCTCTGTGAAAGACTGGGAGAAAGCTTTCTCTCCATGTGACTCTCCTCAGGCACACCATAGATCATCAATCACATTCCTCTGTGGCTCCATAATCTCCTTGATCAGAAAATTTGGGGCACAACTGAGTTCCATGATGCTACAGTACAGGTTCTTCTAGGTCCTGAGTCTTCACTGACCTTGAAAGGCTAAGGCCAAAATGTTGGCTGACCTCGCAGCCTTTCTTTTTTCTCCAATTTTTGATCTGTAAACTTAGATTGCTAACCCTCCAGAAGAGAAGCTTATTATTACCCTGCAACATATGCAGTTCGGTTTACCCACACCATCTATCTAAACACCAGACATCACAGGCATAACATGGAACAGGCACCTTCTGCCAAGCTCTGAGATATCAAACCCCAAGTCCCTACGGAATATAAAAAAAAAAAAAAAAAACCTTTTAAAAAATTAGGAATTGACACTTTACAGATATACAAACAGTACAGAGACAACATAGACAAATCACTACTATCCTTCCACTACATGGAGTAACATGAAAAAGATTTAAGTTTTCAATGCCATTTGAGATGCTTTGAAACAGATCAGTGCCAGACAATTCTGGCAGTTGTTTTACAAAAGTATTATCAGTATGTTGCTGAAGAGACAGGATCTCAGAGGTAATATTGCCACAATGCAATAAATGCCTTTTTACATTTTCCCATGGGAAATGAGTTTGATTCCATGGAATTGGAGTTATATAGAATGAAGAGGTATTCCAATCACATTTTAAATGAAGTTGACATTGTAGATTAACAATTTGATCTCCTAGCATAATAACAGCTTGCTTTAAATCATTTATCTTAGCAATTAGCTCTGAATCTACATGTCCTTGAGAAGTCTGTAACTGCTCTGAGTCCTTGTGCCACTGCTGCACAAAATGAACAGTTTGTACGCCTTGGTGCAATGCTACTCCAGTTGTAGCAGCTGTGGCTGTGACAGCTATTATTCCTAGAATTATGGCTATCCTGAGTGCAGTCATTCTTTCAGTTCTCTTCTCTAACACCTCCAACAGTTGTTGGAACAGCATCATGGAAGGAGAATCTTGCCATGGATGATGCAGTTAAACAGGAAGCCAAATTCCTGTCCTTGCCCTGAGAATATAGATGCTATCCCTGGAAAAATTAAGGCTAATAAGAAGAATTTAGGGGGCTGGGGAGATGGCTCAGTGGAATAAGCACTTCTCTGGCAAGCACAAGGGCCTGAGTTCAATCCCCGGTTCCACCAAAAAAAAAAGGAAGAAGAATTTAGACATGTATATAAACATCAATTTTGACATGTGATGGTATAGTTAGAAGGGTTCCAATAACTAGGTCCGACAAGCAACAGGTAAGAGAAGTGAACACATGCCTGAGCAAAATGTATTGTGTTCCTTTTAAATTTTAGATGTAAATTATAGGAGGATTGATTCCTCCACATAAAACCTTTCCATGCTGACACATGACTTAATGAGGTAACCAGTTTCCAAAGATGTTGTTGAATTGGTCCCCCAAAAATGTGAGGAACACTAGGGGACATTCCTCCTCCATGCCACATTATTGTATCATGGGCATTTTTAGTGCTAGTATAAATCTCCTCACTGCCGTTCCATTTCCATCTTAACTCCTTCCCTTCTACCGTCCGGGCAGAGCCATAAGGGCTCCAATCTATGATGCTTCCATAGGAAGTATTAACCACCACCCGGGCTGTTTCTCCTCTACAGACTTCCCAGTGTATCCCATCACTGAGACAAGCAACACTGGTATTCATTTGGCATTCATTCGGCAGGGTGGCAGATCTGGTGGTGGAAATGCTCCATCAGCAGCGATACCTTTAAAATTTCTTCCTTGGAGAAGAAAAAGTCTCTTTTTTTCTCCTTTACCCCCAGTATTATTATTTACTATAGATAACCAGACTCATGTGCTTGCTTTTAAGCAATGAGCTCCATTCCCAATACAAATAGGCCAGCCTTCTACTCCAATTTCATTAAATGGAATTTTGGTCCCTTGTTCTGCGGGCACTGCTGGTCCCCAGGCATCCTAAGGGCTGGGTAGCCAGGAGCTTCGTTAACATATATGGGTATAGTAGCGTCCCACCAGTGACCTCCTCTATTGAGAGGTGGATATGGAATGTAAGCCCAGTAACTAAAATTACCTTCAACACTTACCAGTAGTGACAACAAAGCCACCATACCAAGAAACAAATTGATACAATTTTTCTCTCAAAATATTTGTTTTTGCTCATTTTCTAGGTTTTGTCAAGTTGGCACCCAAATCACTTCTCCAATATTTCTTTTTTCCAATGATAGTCCGCAACAGGTCTGGCAGTTATTTTTTGAAAATTTAATATGAATAAAGTTTTTTGAACCATTAACCTAGGTGTATTCGTATCTATTCCCATACTCCCTGTTTTTGTTTCATAAGCATTTTTAAGCTTTTATTAGCTCATTTTATAATTACCCATTGATATAAGTCCCTATAGAATGATAATAGACAAGTTATACATTTTTATA
Organism: Ctenomys sociabilis; assembly: GCA_004027165.1. Lineage (NCBI taxonomy): Eukaryota > Metazoa > Chordata > Mammalia > Rodentia > Ctenomyidae > Ctenomys > Ctenomys sociabilis. The sequence continues at coordinate 30,517 of PVKA01018644.1, forward strand.
GACATTTAGAAATTAAAGCCATATAGAACATTGTAGTAAGACAATCCTGATGACATTTTGATATACTTTATTTTGTTTTGCTTTGACATAACGCTTTTAACCAATCATCTCTACTTATTGGAAGTGTCTCTTAAGAGACTATTGAAATTACTGGGAGCTCCTCATTAATGAATAAATAGGTTGACCACACCTCTTATTCATCAATTGGACTCCTCTCTTAATAATTTTTTTTCACTCTAAGGAATTTTTGTTTAATTAGCTTAAACCTTATGATGTATATAAACAATTTTAATATCACTTTAAGACTTTTAATTCAGGAAAAAGCATGCTTTCAAGTCTATATCTAAAATTATATTTGGAACAAGTAATCAAAAAAAAAAAGGAACAGCTGTTCATTGAAAGACAAACAAACACATAAACACACAGACGCATAAACCCCTTAAAAAAATCAAGAGTGCACTCAGATATTTGGCCAAATTAAATTATAGCAATTGTATTACAAGCTTGAGAAATTTTATAAGTAGACTAGTCAGATTTTGTTATTCATCAATTATTAGAGATCTCTTATTAGAAAAGCTTGGAAGGAATGAAATCTTTCATCTACAATTGATGTGTATATTTTGTATTTTTTGACAACACTGAAAAAATTTAACTTAATTGTTTTTACATATTTTGTCACCTATTTAGACCTCATATCCCCAGGCTGGATCTAGCCTGGTTGCTGTTAACTTCTTTAGATCGGGCTCCATGGTACAGACTGACAGTACACTCTGGTGCCCAAATAAGTCGGTTAGCATTCTCTGGAAAAACACAAGCACACCCTTTGCGCCAGGGTAGTTGTGGACTGAGTCCCTTCCATTGTCGGGTATGGAGATCTCTCCAAAGGACCCTTCTTAGCCTTTTTCTTCACACCTAGTTTGTCGTTCTATTGCTGTAAAAGTATAAAAATTTAATAGCAAATACTGACAATGAAATTGGCAGGACAGATTCCCCTTTGCTTTAACAGAATTTTGATCATACAGGGGCCTTTGGAGGCCACCACTAGGCCAGGAAAGCGCTTATTCCACTGAGCCATCTCCTCAGCCCCATCCACTAGGCCTTTTATTATTTAAATAGTATGCCAAAATCAAGTGACTGTTTAAAGCCAGGGCTTTTACACATTACTTTAAAATTTTACATTTGTTTGTAAAATATGAAAGCCTTATTTTTAATTTAGGACAGTAAAAGCAATCAAATTTAACTAGGAATTAAAAGAATTTAAGTAATCTTTTAAAATATCTTGGGGCAATGGCCTTACACCTTTGGAGTTGCCCCACCTAGAGGCCACCCACATTTGCATTTGAAAAGCCATTGAAATGCTTTTCCTTTAAGCAATTTTTATTTTCTAACCAACTATTTAGTTTTAACAATTTTAAAATTTTCAGCAAAGATGACCAATTGTGCAATATAAGAATCTGGTGTGGTTTAAACAATGATTTGGGTGGATAGAATTATAACTTTGATCTCCCTGTATAAACAGCATTGATTACTCCAAACAAAACCTGGAGAACTTTAGCACTGGGGCTGTCTTTGGTTGATTTTACTCCGTAGGTGCGCTGGTCCAGCTGCGAGGATCAGCTTAATGGTCTTAGTACTTTAAAAGGTTTTCTTGAGCCCACATTACCTAAAGCTTTAAAGGAGCTAGGGCCCTGTAACCATGGCCTCTGCCGCTGAACCTGTCTTGCAGATGTCTATCTGGGTCAGCCTAGGATGTGAGTGAATGGGAGCATGGTGCCCTCCCCGATCTCAGTTTGTGCCCTTCCCCCTGGCAGGGCCCAGTCTCTTGAAACCAACTGTTTGCAATGTATGAACCCTTTTTACAAAACTTTTGTTGTTTCCTGCTGACAATAGGGCCAGGCAATGCAATAAGTGTTCTAATTTGCATACTAAATAGAAGTTAACTTCTATTTTTAATGAGCAGTCAAATTTTAATTTGAAAAGATTTAATAGTAGATATCATAAGTAATATTTCTCCTTCATAATCATTATCAATAATTACCAAATGTACAAATACACCTTGGGTAATAATACTACTCTTTTATGCAATCAAGGATATAATATCTTTTGGAATAGGGCTGAAAATTCCAGTTTTAATTTTGTGAACACAGCGGGGAGCAAAAGCTGATTTTCCACAGCCATCAGATCTAAAGCGGCGCTTCCACTTCCGGAGGTTGCACGGAAAAGATCTGTGACCCTGCGTTGCATTGAAATTCGGGCTGGCCAATGGAAACTGCGGGTATTGCATACTGTTTGTCTCTGAGCCCCGGGATGATGGGCCCATTACCGAGATTGCAAGGGTTGGCCATGCTCATCAAGTTTGGAGCGGTATTTATTATGTTTACCTCTTCCACATCTCAGACAAGGTCCTGGAGCAGTCTTGTTACCGGTATCTGCTTTTTTCTTTTTATCTTGTCCTTTTCTTCAATCTTTTCTCATATGACCCATCTTTCCACACTTAAAACATTTGCTATGATTTTGTTTAAAAAAAGACTGTAAGGCAGTCGCCAATAAATTAGCTTTGTATGGCTCCGAGCCAATATCAGCGCAGGCCTTAATATATTCTTCCAATGGTGCACCCTGTGCCTTTAAGGGACTCAGAGCCTTCTGACATTTGGTATTCGCATTCTCAAAAGCCAAAGTTTGTAACAATAGCTCCCTCAAATCTGGTGCTCCCACGGTTTTATGTAGGTTTTATGTATAGCCTCCCTGAATCGGGAGACAAAATCCACATATGGCTCATTATTAGATTGCAGAACCTTAGCAAATGATTTTTGAGCATCCCCCGGCCTTTCTACCTTTCCTCATGCTCTCAAGCAACAAATGCAAGTTTGCACAATGGCCACATCATCATATTGCAACTGGGCTTGGATACCAAGCCAGGCCCCTGACCCAATGAGTTGATCTGATGAAACATGAACTGGGGGATTTTGACCCCTGTTAACCCTCTCTTGAACATCTGCTTCACCTTTCCACCAAGTTCTAAAGTGCAAATATTGGCCTGGCTCTAGAATTGTACAGCACAAAACTTCCCAACCATGAGGAATTAATCTATGTTCATTTGCTGATCCTTGTATTAATCCAGTCACATAGGTTGATTGCATACCGTAGGCCATGACTGCCTGCTTTAAATCTTTAATAACCTTGAAGGCCAGAGGTTGGTGTTCCCACTGTACAAACCCTTGGGGAAACTGAGCACTTGGTGGGTGTTGCTGAACCAGCACAGGAAGAATACCCAAAGGGGCAGAAGAAGCTCCAGGACCTCCCTGTGGTCTCCCTGCATGAGAGCCTGAGATATCACACTTCTATGAACTTTGATGGGGGCTGCCTTTTTCTCCTCATATGGAGGACCAGAAGGGTTCAAAGATGGCAGCAGAGGCTGACTTTTTGTGAACTGAGAGGAAGTACAGGGATAGCGACCTCCATTTTCTCAATCAATTTAGAAAGCAATTGTGATACTTGCCTTACCTGGGCTCCCAACTCACTTATCTCACTTAGTTTCCTTTTGTTCTACATCCTCCAAATCCATAGATTCTGAGGAGATGGTTTGCAATGCCATAAATGTCCTTTTACAACCCAGTTTTGGGTGCTACTTGTTGTATGTTATGGATTGGTGTCGAAAGAAACGACGAGAAGACCTGATGAAAGTAGCTTCAGAGGTCTCACTGAGGTGAATCTCTCTCTGAGTGAGCCACTAGGATTATTTTTAGAACTTCATGGTATGTGACTCTTTTTCTACTCCTGGAAAGGAAATTTGGAAACAAACCCAGAAAGGCAGTAATAATGTTATTGATAATGATATGGACTGTGTATAAGCAAGCCATCGGTTATATTTGTTAGAAAGAAATACTGTTTTCTCTTGAAAAATCACCATAGATGCCCATAGTAAAACAAACTAGTGTTTCTCATAGCACTGGTATTGTCTTCTTAAATGAGGAAGCATATTTGAGAAATGGACAGAATTTTCATAATGTTTAAATATTTTCACTAAAATGACAAAGATTTCTAAAAGAACATTAATGTAAAATGTAATATACTTAATGTATTATTGTTGCTGGTTGAGGTGTTACTTAAAAAGACTCAGATCTGAAAACAAATACAATAATACTAATTGCTTTAGCCCATTCAATACTGTGTTCATATCTAAATTTTTGGAAAATATCAGTATACACTATTAAATATGTACTTTGTTAAATGTGAACCTTGCATGTATTAAATATGATTATGTATATTATGAAATTATGTCAGTTGAAATAAGTTTACTGAAGCCTTCTTTTATACCTTTTAATTCCTATTATTTTTATAGTTTTTAGTGCCTATTATTTATTGTTTTTAATATTATATGTATTATGTATATTAATATGTACTTCATTAAATATGAACTGTTAAATGTATCCATTAATATAAGCATACAAGGCTGGAAAATACACACTATATAACACTGAAACACAAAGTAGAAGATATTGCCTCTGTTATCATAGAATTTAGTATCTTAAGGATGCTTTTAAGATTTGCAAACAATTCTCAAATTGTATCTTACAAAATTTTTAAATTTCAACATGCCATTGAATATATGGCAGTAATAAAAGTTTCATTATTTTGTTAGACAATAGCTTGATTAGAACTCAAACAGTATGGAAAATCCTAATTAAATCCATCCCTAAAACATTATCTTTCTTCTCTGGTGCCAGAAGGACTGAAATTCTATTGTATTTTAGAAATTCAGTACTTCAGGTTAAGCATTTCTCCTATTTCCTTTCAATACCAATGCTATATTATTTATATTTTTCTTAGGTATATTTAATAGCTGAATTGTTGGCATTTTTCTGGATGCTTTTTAATTTTTGTTTTGAGACAAGGTCTTGTCAAGTTACTCAGGCTAGCTTAGAAATTGCAGTCCTCTTGCCCAAGCTCACAAGTAGTTGGGATTACAGGCATGTTCCAACTTGCCAGACTAATGCTGTAGTTAAAATATAATAATCTCCTGAGTAAATTACTGCAACAGCCACTTTTGTTTTTTTCTGGTAATCTTGTTTAAGAATTAACCATAGATGAGTTAATAATGTTATCATGTTATTTATCAGATCACTTCCTATCATGAAAAATAGGATCCTATCCTTTGAAGGCACTGAATGTTTGATAAGAAGATTACTGAAGGAGGATCATCATTCAAAAATGAGGGGAAATCATATAAGATAAGCTCACCCCTCTCGTAATATGTTAGAACTGTGCGTGGTACAAACAGTTAATGTTATCAAGAAAATCAGGAATCAAAAATGGAGATAAGGTGACCTTCTCAGTTACCCCTCCTAAAAATCAATCATGGTCAATTGTCGTATTGAAGTCAGATGATGGTGGCAAAGGGAAAGAAAAAGAGAGAGAGATTTCCCATAAATTCTGTGTTATTGATGACCAACCACACAGAGGTTGATGTTCACAACAGGAATAAACCTTCTTAAACTCATGCATTAAAACCTTGTTTCATTCTAGAGTACAAAATACTCTAACATTTTACGCCTTGTGCTAACATTTTACGCCTTGATCATAGGAAGAGCCACATGAGATTATTGACTAAGTTCAGAGCAAAATGCAAGATACTGAAATCATAGCATACTGATGGAGAAATAAAATATCTTATTATTCACTAATAGGCATTTTAACTATAATAAAAGAGGGCTTCAGTAAACTTATTTCAACTGACATCAAGTATAAGTATGACTTGATTAAATGACTGTATTTGTCTCTCTAACCAGGTAATAAATTAGCAGTACATGTTTTATTTTCTATTTTATACATTGTAAAGTATTTATATGTAGTTATATATATTACAACATATAAACATTTTGCTAATATTTTCTTTATTACTTCTTTCTGTGAATTTAATTCTATAAAATTGGCCATACATAAATATTAATGGAATCAAGGGAAAAATCAAGTTATACAATGGACCTACAACCACAAAGATGTACCTACCCCTTTATAGTTTATCCTGTCCCTAATGCTCATAAATTGGTCTTGTCCACATCTCTAAAATTTTGTTCATTTAAGAATGTTCTATAAGTGGAATCACAGTATATAAAATAAAATCATAAGCATATCTATTTTTAAGGATTCATGTATATTTAAATGTATATATGGCATAGTTATATACATATATTTACTTGATACAATCTGGCCTTAAATTTGTATATATGTTTTTAAACTCAGTTCAATTCAATCTCTAAGACACTAGAGCTGGATAAGTATGCCGGAATGCCAAATGTAGGGAGAAATTTTTCCCTGAGGATGGCACAGATCTCTACATTTTCTATTTTTTTTTTTTTTTTTTTTTTTTTTTTTTTTTTTGGTGCAGGGTCTCACTATGCATGCAGCCCACATTCATAGTGACCTTCTTGCTTTTTTGCCTCCCATGTGCTGGGATTCCAGGCGCGCGCCACCACGCCCGGATTGCATCGCCGGCTCAGCGCACCCAAAGGCGGGGCCGGCGCGGCTTGGGGAACCAAGGATGGAACACTGATCCCTGCGCTTACCTAAGCAAGCGCTTAGTCGGCTGAGCTATACCACAGGCCCGGCTCTCTGCATTTTAAAGGGCTCAGTGGTTTGGGGGCTGGAGCGACTCTCCGAAGCACAGAACGCTTTGGGAGGTGACAGGGGAGAGCACACGTGAGTGGAAGCAGCGTGCCACCCAGGCAAAGTCCACTCTGCCTTCTCTCTGGCGCTCTAGCAACAAAGAGACTCAGCTGAGCTCCTCTCGGACAAGGGGGCAGATAAGAGCTAACAGCTTTTAACTGAGCCATAAATTAACCTGTTTAAAAAATCTGAAGGAAGACATTCTCCAAAGGAATAATGAACACAAATCTAAAAATAACTCCTGATTAATTAACAATATAATCCAGTCATTCTAATTAAAACTGTTGGACCAGACTGAGAACTCTCAGCTCCATATCTTTCACAAGCATTAAAAATTCAATGAAGTCATTTGGACATTATGGGGAAATAGCATGTGGGCAACTGTGGAGAGGATATCAAAGGAAGAAATTAATTTCAAGGAAAAAGTAATGGGCTAGAAGTCAAGCTGTGCTAAAGGTCAGAGGAAGACAGGCAAAGACCAAGAATGGGACCAGAGGGTCAAAGAGCACAGCATCATTTTCAGGCAAGCTCTTCGGATGGCCAAGCAGCTGTCTAGAACAGAAATACTCAGGTCTGCCTTTGCAACACAGAGGAAGAACAGGAATCTTTAGTAATAACAACAAATTGTATTCAATTTGTACATGTACAAATTGTATTCAGCGCTTGTTTTATGCCAAGAACTGTCAACATTTGCTGCCTCACATAGCACAATAAACCATCTTATAGATGAGAAAACTGAAGCTTAGAAAAATTACTTGCTCAAGGTACTATAGTACAAAATGAATCTAGGCAGTTTGGAACACAACTAGGGACAATACCTACTTTAAGGGATTCTGTGACAATTCAAGAGCCTGGAACATAATAAATAAGGTCCTTAATAAATATCTCCCCTAAATATCACCCAAAAGCCCACATCCACTGGTAACTAAAAAAGTTACCAGTGAAATTTGTTCCATTTTGGTAGGCTTTTGTGTCTGTAGGGGTATCGTGAAAACCCAATAAGCAAAAGTGTAGCTAGTATATATTATATACAGTGCCTCTGATGATTTCTACCAAAAAAGCAGATGGAAAAATGGAACAGTAGACAGGTGTTCTCTAAATGGTTCTATTCTCAGACAATTAAAATATTAAACATGTATTTCCCCTTATATATCTGGTCTTTGATAATGGCTTTCCTATATTTAACATGTATTGGGCTGAATTTTAAACTTTTGAAACATCGTCATTTCTATACCATTTTAAATACAAAAAAGCAAAGGTCAGATACAGGCTTTTCTTACTGACATAAGAAAAGGCAGTAGGGTCCCCAGATCTATACTGTCAGGCAGTATCACTGTGCATCAACTTGAATGTTTATTTATCATCTTGGATGAAAAAAAGGCAGTTCATGTATGCTAATACTCAGTATTTAAGTGAGGGAAAATCATGTATTGCATGAAGCCATTCCAACAATTATTATTTTTTGGGCTTCAAATTTATTTTGTTTTGTTTTTGGTGGAACCGGGGATTGAACTCAGGCTCTTGTGCTTATTCTACTGAGCTATCTCCCCAGTCCCTCAAATTTGTTAAATCACAAAAATAAATGACTATGGGCCCCAGGCATACATGTCAATCCTATGACAGCTCTGGTCTCAGGCCTTAGGTATGGGCACTGTAGCTATGAGAACTAGCAAACTAGACTAACACACATAACTGTCTGGAAAGGACATCTGCTGCTTACCTGCTGGTGACTGCTGTTGGGGAAGGCGGGCTCAAGACACACAGGATCTCCTGGCTTTTATATGAAATTTCCTAGTTTTAATATATATTTAATTAATGACAGTGTTGGCCAGAGAAAACATTTCTGAGGTAGAATCAACTTGCAGACCAGAAATCTATTATCTCTGGGTAAAAGGCAACTAGGGGTAAATTTTGGTTTAGTTGAAAAGAAAGAAGATTGAGCTTGATACCAGAGATCCGGAGGCCCAGGAGTGCAGATGAACTCACACTCAGAGATGCACCCACTGGAGCTTCTCCATCATTAGGCAGAGAATGTGGAAGAAATAGAAATTCTAATGACCATAGAAAGAGGCTTTGCTTTCATGTTGTGTATATTCTTAAGAATAGCTTGGGATGTGGAAATGAAAGTAAAAACAGGTTGGAAAGGCCTTGAGATGCCTGTGAGCACTTTAATTATTTAAGGGAAAAAAATCAAATAAACTGTGATAAGCACCCAGGTTCACTATTCCTGAGTGTGAACTTACAGAACAGCTGATGTTTCTGGGCATCACTGCGTCCAGCCATATGCTGGACCATTTACCGACATGACCCCTTATTCTGTCACAACAATAAAATCAAGTAGATATATTCTCCCACTCTAAAAATACAAAAACTGGGACTTACAGACCATAAGTGTCCAGCCCAGTGTGACAGCAGGCATTACACTCAGGGCTGTCTGGCTCCAGTAGCTGAGGGGGAAAATCAGTACAATGGTGAAACTGAATACTTCTGAATTAGGAGCAGCTGAATAAATGTGTGATGATCAACATTCGGAGGTTGAGCCTCAAAGTTTAATTACATTAATACACCAGTTTATACTTCATTTTGGTTTCAGTAGAGTCCTGGACGGAATTGTGTCAGGTGACCCACGCAAGCCCTGCCTGTGAACGGAGCCAGTGTATCTATGCAACTGCACAGCAGTAAAGTCCCTCCCCCCCGCCGCACACAACTGTGATGCATACTGTGCTGCTGACTTAGGGAGTGTATGACCCTCACTTCTAGAAGCTGTGGAATATTGTCCTTTTCCATCAGTAGTTTTTAAGCATCGATATATTCAGACTAAAATTTTGGAAGTGGTTTTAAGGCACAGCTCAGGGTGACTGTCCCCTCTGTCTGGGAGATGTGGGGCCACAGATCTTCCCTCACCAGGCCCTTGTGCATCTCCACTGAAGCATGATCTAAAATTCAGCCAAGTTGTCTCCAAAAGTGGACTTTTTCCCACAACTAAATCTGCTTCCTTATTCCTTATCTTAGTTATTGCCAGCTGCGGCCACTTGCTATCCTAATCTATAAACCTAGGAGATATTTTCAGTTTTGCCCCTTCCCTCAGCCTCACAGCTACCAACTTTTCACATACAGTCGGTTCTAACCAGAGAACCCCCTCCTGTGGGCAAAATGAACTGACCTGTGCTAAAAGCTACAGAGCTGAAGACAGGACAAAAAGCCCGGCGACATCCAAAGAGTCCCACTCAGTATGGTCCATGTAGCAGCAGACAGGCAGCCCCTTAGAGGGAGGGTAATGCTAGCCTGCCTCCCACCTACCATAAAGGGTTGTGTGTATCACCCTGAATGTGTCAACCAGGGAAGCCCAACCACATGAGGAAACACTATCCAGACCCAGGGGCTGCGGGGCTGCGGGGCTCTGTGGACCAAGCCACAGCCTGAAGACCACCAAAAAACAAGAAGAAATGCTGAGTTGTACTGATGTCAATGGAGACAGTGAGGAAACCTAAAAACAGTGAAAAGAGTAACAGTCAGAATTTATTTCCTCCCCGCAAGCAGCACCTGAATCTATGTCGCAAGCTACCTAAGCATGATTTATCTCTACAAGTCAAATTTGGAAGGAAATGGTGGAAGTTAGGGAGGTGTTTGACAAAAAAAAATGCTTGTGACCCATTTAATTCTGCTTAAAGTACATACATTTTCCAAGGATTTGACCTAAATCATTAAGGCAACTTATAGACTGTTCTAGTCAATTAGGCTTTCCTGCAGCAGCACTTTTACCTTAGAAATAACTGAAGCCATCATGTCCTCCCATTTAGAGGGGAAAAATATTCACCCAGATTGAATTTTGCACATTTGTTTTTTATTATATTTCTAAGAAAAAACAAAATAATTTTTAAAACACACTTGAGGCTCTCTGTAATTGAAAGTGATGAGTTGTCACAAAATTATTCCCATCTGAAAGGAAGAAATTTAAGCAGCTATATGTGCTTGTCTTGATGCTTCTACATTTTTAAATCTTAAAGGGTAGATCTTTTACATGTGAGCAATGTCAATTAGAATTAGTCACATGTAGAATGTTATTCACATCTAAAACTTCAACACTGTCCGGGTGCAATCTAGACTTATCAAAATTATAATTGCCATGCAAAATCAGCTTAAGGCCAGCCTGAACTGCATAGTGAGACCCTGCAGAGAAGCAATTATATATATAATATTATATATATAATAATTATATATATATTAAATATATATATAATTGCTTCTCTGTGGTTTGGCTAAGTTCAAATATAAAGTCATAAAAGTGTGTATGTGTTATAGTTACAATGAGTTTAGAATTAATATCTTTCACCCTGTGGAAATGCATCAAACTTTATAATAGGATCTTCATGAATAATTATAAGCCTATTAATTACCTACTTATTGGACACTTTCTGTAGGCACTGTGTCCACTATGTGCTTTATCTTATTTGACCATCAGCAAACCTTGTGCAACAGGTAGGGTTGCTAAGCCTGTTTTCTACATCAGAAGACTGATATTCTAGGTTAATAAACATTTCATTTGACTTCTTTGGTAGGTGGAAAACTTAAAAGGCAATGAAATACCCACTTTAGAGAAGAGCCTGAGTCCACCTGTACAGAATAACTAGTTTGGAGTTTTTAATCTCTTGAACTCTCAGAAAACATTACCATTTTTTTAAATGTCCATAGCTAAGTACTTCTGTGAAATGCCAGTTATATCTCTCTGAGACTTAGCATGTACTTTATTGCTCACTAACATTTTCAGAATATAAGGATGTAAACTTATCAGCGTTTAAGGGTTTTCTCTGTACCACATATTGTTAGACTTTTGAATTACTTCTTCACATTATAGGTTAATGCATTTCAATTTCTATAGGTGTAAACCCAGAACAAAGCAACAACTTGATAAGGGCTGTGACTGGAACTTAGAGGTAGATTTTTCTAATTCTTAAAGGAGTGAATGCTAAGGACTCCAGCTAATTGGCTTGCTCCTACAGGGAAAAATAGTTTGTAACAAAAATATATTGGGAAAAAAAAAAAGCCCAAGTTCAGACAGCTTACTGAAGGCTTTTGTTTACTTACTCTGGGTGGCAATATATACTGCTGTCAGGGCTCCAAGTTCTTTGGGAAATCTTGACACAAACCACGTGAAATGTGAACCCTGTAGCCGTTGGCCCCAGTTTTCTCACTTTCTGCAACAGTCATCCTCTCCCATTTCCAACTAGATTAGAATTCAGAAGCATACAATTGGGCTTCTCATTGAGAGCAAAAAAGAAGGAAAAATCACACCATCAGCCACAGTCACAATTCCACTGCTTTTAAATCTATTACTGTGTCAGGTATAATTGTTAGAAGCTTAAAACTTAAACCAATGAAGTAAAAATTGTCAGGTGGCCTGCTCTGTGGAAAGTCTGTGCCACTGATTTCAGAGTTCTACCATCCTAATAGCAATAACAGCAAATACTCAGAAATGAATGTGCTTACTAGTATCTTCTCATTCTAAATGCCTGGAATTGATCCGCCTGCTTCAAAAAGTGTCCCTAAACCCCAAATACCAGGTGAACTATACAATGTAAATCAATAGATTTTTCAAGTGCAATAATTGTTCCTCTCTGGGCGATTCCCATTAGTCCCAGAAGGAAGAGTACTTTGATTGACCTCAAGGAACACAGCAGATGTGGGTAAGCTGTGCGCGCTGCTGACCTTATCAGAAGAAAGCCAGCCCTTGAAAATCCCAGGCGAACACACTGGGCATGTGCATATTGGCTGTGGGAAACCAAACGGCTGGTCAAGTGTGTGTTTTCCTTACAAATCAGGCAAATGAAAAGGTGCAGACCACAAAAGGGAAAAACGAAAAAACTGAGTATGTAATGGACAGCATTTCTTTATCTTTAAAAATGTGAAATAAAAATGTGAATGGAAACACAAGAACAAGTATGTTGGGAGTTTTTTGATGTATTAGTCAAAAGATTTTCTTTTTCTTTTTTCTTTTTTGTATTTTAGAGAAGGTTCTCCAGGGTGTTCAGGGTCTCACTACTAGACTGGACTCGTAGTGATCCACCTGTTTACAGCCTCCCAAGAGCTGGGGTTACAGGCGCGTGCCACCACACTCAGCCTCAATTGCTGTCTCAGCCCACCCCAGGGACAGGGCAGGCACAGCAGGCCTGGGGATCAAATCCTGGGCCCCTTGGGCCTGCTTGTAGGTGCTTTAACCTGCTGAGCTATTTGGCCTGGTTCTACACAAAATGCATGGGCCCCAGGTGCTTAAGCATCTGGGTATA
>PVKA01018645.1:0-36905 GCA_004027165.1 Ctenomys sociabilis
TTTAAAGATAGCATCATGTAATAGAGCAACCATTGTTGAATTCCTATTAACTTGGGTTTAATGAAGTATCATTTTTAATTATTTTCTGCCACAATTTTGTATTCTTTAAAAATTAAAAAAAGAGTCAGAATAATAATATATGGTCTTCATTAATAACAATGAGTAAATAGTTACTACTTCAAAACTTTTCTTGATACCTAAATGATCTATATCTGAGATTCAAAATGAGGCTACATCATGAGAAGGACTGGGGTGGGGTGCATTGTTAGTGATAAGAAAGGACTGCTGCCATCAAGTTTTATAGATGTCAGGTGAGTGCAGGGTCCTGGTGAATCTGGCCCACACCTAGCACTTGCATTGAAGATTGGCTGAGCATAGGCCAGTCCTCCCCACCAGTAGTGAGAGCATTGGTGAGTCCTACCCTGGGACTGTCACTGTAGCAGAACCTTACTGACACATGTCCTGCCACTCTCCCACCACTGCTGAATCCAGATGATAACTGAGGGCTTCAAAAATGCCAAAATGAAGGAGAAAAAGGCAACCTCAGTCCTCTGGTCACAAGTCCAGAAGATAAGGACATAGAAGACTAGTGCATCCATGGTGACATTAAGAAGCCTTGGTGAGTCCTACCCTGTGCCCGTCCACTATCAAGAGAGCTTTCTAGAACCTTAGCTTGCTATCATCATTATCAGAGCCTTTCTCAGCTGCGGCTTGCCACTGCCCCCTCACTGAAGTGTAAGCCACACTGAACCCCACAAAGCTGGAGCTTTGGTGAGCAACAGCTTTGCCAGCTTTCAATAGAAGTTTTAATTCTCTTGATAGATTTTTTTTGCTTATTTCATGCATTCTAATTCTTTCCTATATTGTTCATTCAAGATTTCCATCATTTTTTATGCTTCTCTTTTTTTATCTGTGTTTCCTCTTGATGTGCTCATTTCTTTTCTTTCTTTTTTTTATTTGAGTGATTATTTCTAGTCTGATTTCTTTTGTTGCTTTATTTCAGTTGCTATAATTTCAGAATTTTCAGGTGTGTAGCTTCCAAGTTCTTCTATGTCCTTGTGTCCTGGTCAATTTCTGGATAGAACAGAAGTCTGAGATTGCACTTGGTTCCTTCATCTTGTCACTTTCTATTTCAAAAAGAGTGTTTTGTTTTGATTTCTGTGATTATCCAGTAGCTATACCACTAGTGTCAAGGCCACCCTAGAGAAAAATCTGTTCTTCAGGGATGTGTTCTATGTGTTGCAGATTCTTGATTTGTGTTGTCCTGAGATCTTGTCTTCTTAATTCAGGGTTAAGATGTTATTTTCCATTTGTCCCAGTCCTCATTCTTTGAAAGTATATGACTCTGATGAAGTTAGTTCACCAGCACTTTCTAATATTGTTACCCAAGGGAGAACAAGTGATTATAGGTGGTGTGTCATCCTAACTACAGTAGTACAATTAGCAATAATGATAGCATCAAAAAAAATTTAGAAATTGACAAACCCTGATACTATTGATTTTGTATTTTAGACCATAGGAGCACAATATGTAGTTAAATGACAGAAAGAAAATCATACATTAGGAGTTTATAATCAAAATGTCTCCCTTGTTAGTGTGGATTTACCTGTGCTACTCTGCCAGGCCAGCTATCAGGTTCCAGGTGCTTCACATCATGAAGGGGTATGGGTCAGGTACCTGGATTCAATTCCTTTGTCATGACCAGTTGTTGAATCCCAAGCACTTCCCATGCTGGCTGCTAGTCTTGTATTTTAGGGGGATGAATGGACCCCTAAATTCCTCTGGCTAAGCTAGTTGCCCAGGGTCCCAAAACTTTCTGCCTGATTCTGTATTCTGTGGTGAAGGGGGATAGACCAGGCACCAGGATTCTTCTGGCCAAGTTAGCTTTGGTAGCAATAAGTTTGATATTATATTTTTATTTTGAATATCATGCACCTTCAAATTTCTGATGACTTATGAGAAAACCAATTTTAACTTCACTCTGACCAGCTGGAAACCCACGTGGTAATATTATTTTTAAAATAAATAAACCAAATTACATTATGACCAATGCTTCAAAAATCCAAAAATGCAAAAAGAATGAAAAAATTATTCATTTCAAATAAAAACAGCACTCTACAGTTTGGGCAAGCAGAAAAATATACACATACAAGCTGCTTACAAAATCAGAGTACACTCAAATTTTTTTGGCAACTTGAATTGTAATGACTCTTATAATTCTAGAAGTTTGTAATTATAAATAGAATTTTTTTAATTTTTATTTTATTGAAGTACAAATATCAATGAGACAGTTTTAAGATACCTTGACAAGATGGATTTGATAAATTAATACATTGCAAACTGTTTTCATAATGTTTTGGTATCATAGAAGGTGCATACATGATATTATACTTACAGACATAATTATGGTGTATGTCTCTTACCAGTAAATTAAGAGAGTATAGCTGTTTGCATATATAAATATAATTTTTAGGACACAGGAAATATTACTTACAAGAAGAATTTGGAAAGAACAAAATCTTTTAAGTATAATTAATATATTTTATTTTTATTTTGTATAAAGACTACTGGCAACTTTTGTGTACATTTCTTTCATGTACACTCTAACTCAATTATCTCTACACACACTGTCACTTACTCATACCTTCTTTTCTCATTTTTTGGTGCCAGGTTAACTTTATCCAATGTGACTTTACCCTCTGACATGAGTGTTCTTGGAGGCATGAGGGCCAAGTCTGCTTTAACAATGCAAGGAGAGGACTTGGATCATGTTATGTCTCCTTAAGAGCTGGGTGGAGCCAATTATCATTACCAGGTAAAATCTGAAAGTCAGCTCAGGTTATAAGATGATTAACCAGGATCTGAACAGTTTGAGACCTGGTATAGCTCTATTGGACATTACCCAAATATGAGAAAGGCACCACAGTTTTCACTTTTTCAGGGGCCAATACCAAGCCTGAATTATGAAAGGCATCATCTAATTGGAGAAATATTTTGTGCAAGGTGAGTAAGGAGTCACATGCTAGAGGAATATTATAAATATAATGAATGAGATAAACAGATAGTTAGGCATGATAGACTGACATAATGGCTGTAGCCACAAACTTTCGACATAGGGTAGGACTGTTTGCCACTCACTGTGGCAGACAACATCGTTGGAAATAGTGCATAAGTGTCTGGTGATTAATGGAGGGTAAACCAAAGGCAAAGCTTTACTCGGTCTTGAAGATAGAGAAGAATTGTAAAAAACAAGAAACAAAACAAAAAGTCTTTGAAATCAATCACCATGAGTGAAAAATGTAAAGAGATAGCTATCAGATAGGGCAATCGTTGTGGAAGTGCTCCCATAGGTTCTGTGGTATGACTAACAGTCAAAAAGCTGTGTAATAATCTACCTTTCTGACTTCTCTTTTAAACACAACAATTGGAGTATTCCAAGACCTGTTGGAAGGCTCTGGGTGACACAGTTTAATCAGCTCATAACCAGTGTTTGAGCTGCTATAAGCTTTTCCTCAGTGAGGGGCTACCAAGCAACAAAGAGTCATCAGACATCAAATTATCTTAGATGACATTCATGGGGTCAGAGAAAATATCAAGGGCCCTCCTGAAAACTTGAAGGTGAGTATGTAAAGGGCCAAAAGCAGTCCTTTTTAGGAAGGAATTCTCTTCCTCCCTGATTATATTTCCCAGATTGAGGAGAAAACCTTGTTATAACATCTGATAAAACACCAATGAGTTCAAACTGATGAAAAATGCCCCCATGTTCTACAATGCATCATGATTCCATAAGTTGAGGGGTATATGGTGGAGGGCATAATGCAAGAAAAGTCTAAAGATGTCTTCTGCATCCCTCCAGGTTAACAATTTAGCACTTCTACTAGGATGAGAAATCTTGCCCACCCCTATTGATCTGTAGTTGCTATATCCAAAGACCATGCCAAAGATGTCAAGCAATCACTGAAACACCTGAACCTGCGCCCAAAGCCTTTTAGAATGTTTTCTGTGGGTAGCAGCTAAATCTGAAAATTAATCACACATGTGGGAGCTGTGAGAGCTGGCCCAAAAACAATGACCACCTGAGGT
Source organism: Ctenomys sociabilis (assembly GCA_004027165.1). NCBI lineage: Eukaryota > Metazoa > Chordata > Mammalia > Rodentia > Ctenomyidae > Ctenomys > Ctenomys sociabilis. The sequence goes on from PVKA01018645.1 coordinate 4,084, forward strand.
AAGTCATGCATATAAACTTTTCCAACCCCCCCCCCAAAAAAAAGGCCAGGGATATGGCTCAGCAGCATAAATGCATGCCTGGCAAGTGCAAGGTCCTAAGTTTGATCCCTACTTTCACCAAGCAAAAAAAGCCAATGAACCACCCCCACAGTCCAAGTACAAGTTGGTTGTAAAAGAGGTATTAACACCAGCCCCCCAAATGTTCAAGTAAACATGCTGTGGTGATTTAGCAGTCCCTTTTCCTTCTTTCCAGAGAAGGGCTGCATTTGACCTCAGTTTTCTGCATATTGGCTCATGTTTATTTCTTTTTCATCGTCTTGCCATCCTTTCCCTTGTGAAATTCAAGAGCAGGGTAGGACTCACCAAGGTTCCCGTGACTGGTAGAAGGGGCAGCTGAAACTCAGCAAAGCCCTGCACAGGTAGTGCTTGTGGGCCAGACTCACCAGATCTTCAGCATTTAAAGAATCATCTTAGTTAACATCTACCAGTGGATTAATTTAATGTCCCACACTTCACTTGAGGATTCCACAAATGAAGTACAGCTCACTCCTGAAAAATTCATATATTCACTGGTCTCAGGAAAAAGAAATTCATCCAGACTTGAAGATACTTACTGGACCTGAACATGTAGGACAACTATTGAGGGGAGGAGAGTAACAAAGAGGAAGGAGGAGGAGGAGAAAGAGGAGGAGGAAGAGGAGAAGAATAAGAGAAGTAGGAAGAGGAAGAGAGGAGGAGGATTTGGGGATTTGGGGAGGAAGGTAGGGAGGAGGAAGAAGATCAGAAATAAAAAAGAAAGAAAAAGGGCAGGAAGGACAAAGATAGGGAAAAGGAAGGGATAAAAGAGGAAAGAATAAAATAAGATTAGGTGGACAAACAAACAGTAAAATTTAATGAAAAGTTTTATCTTTAACAAACTCATCTTCATCATCTATACATATGGGATTAAAAGAAGTTTTTGGAAGGCTTTGTAATAACTCTTTTATTGTTTTTTTTTTTTTTTTTTTGAGGGGGTGGTGTTTGTTTTGCGGAACTGGGCATTGAACTCAAGCCCTTGTGCTTGCCAAAGAAGTGCTTATTCCACTGAGCCATCTCCCCAGCTCTTTTATTATTGTATATCGTTGTTTATGGTTGTTCCTGTATTCACTCTGTTGTTTTCTGGTGCTGAGGTTCTAACCTAGTACCTCATACATATAAAGAAAGTGCCCTAACACTGGATCCATGCCTTCAATCCCTACTTTGTCCCAGATATGAGTGATGCTAAGAAATCTGAACTTCATTCTCTTCTATCTTCTTCTTACTGTGGAAATAAATAACTACCTGAATTATAAGCATGAAAATAATTGTAAAATACATGGACACACAATAAAACACTCAACTGCATATTAAGGACAGTTCTTTTTACTGTTCTAAGAATCCAAATGTTTAAGTCACTCCAGAAAAATAATTAATAATAATACTTTTTAAGTTAAAGTAAGACAGTTTCATCTTCCAATTTCCCTTTTTACTTTTCTATCCATTCTGTTTGCCACCCTAGGGTACAATCAAGGTCTTTCAGAATGAGACACTGCTACTGAACAGAATTAGAAGGAACTGACCTTCTTGAAGAGAGTAAGCCAAATTCACAAGTAACTCTGAGACAGTTACTTTTGTTGTGTTGGGATGTTTTGTCTTAGTTTTCAGTACTGAGGATTGACTGGGGACTTGCACATGCTAGGTAAGTGCTCTAACACTGAGCCACATCCCTATCCATTTTAAGGTAGGTCCTCATTAACTTTCACAGATGCAATTTTTTTATCTCAGTCACTTCAATATCTGGGGTTATACATGTGCAACTACCACATGATGCTATGAGTTTTTTTCTTTTAAGACACTCACAAGCAATGGCTTCACACAGAGCTCACAAGTCTTCTTACCATTCCAAACATTTTCACTTTTCTGAGTAATGTGAAGAACTAAAGGAATCTGAATTCCCCAGTGATAACTAGGTCTAAGGACTCATTTCTAGAGTGCTACATAAGTAACACCATCATTACAATATGAAGCCCAGAGGATTGAGCTAGTAATCAACAAAGTGAAGCATCAAGAGGCTCTCTAACCTGCCAAAATTTTACTCACCCTTCTCAGGGACAGAAATATTCATGGAGCTCAAAAGGTGAGAAAAAGGGGAATAGTAATTTTGCTGTACACATGCCCATGAGTCACCAGTTTAATAACCAATGTTCCACTAGGTTTGAATGTGATTTCCTGGACGTTTTATTTGTTTCTCTAAGTTACTGTTGTATAGGACCTGAAGATGTCTAATGGAGCAAGAAATTGACCAAGAATTCAGAAAGGTGGAGAAAGTCAAGTTATTTTATTAAGGAAATGACCCAGTCAAGCCATATACTCCGAATTCTGGACCCTGAGCAATGGGCAAGGGAGATTTTATATTCCAACTTAAATCGGGCTGGCCTTGGGTTGAGTGAAGTGGAATTTTATAGAAGCAGCAGTTTGTAGGTGCTGTGTTTCTGATCTGCTGTACAAAAGCTAGCAAGGTCAGGCATAAGTTAATGGAAACATTTTGTGGTTACATACATTATAGTTATAAGTCAAGCATAAAACATTTCCTGTTAAACCTGAAGCAGGAGGAAGAAGCTGTGAAAACAAGGGTCTAGGGGCTTATAGCTTTTAAGTTCTTCTTTAACTGTGTAGTCCAAAATTGAATATCCACTATCCTCAGACTCCAAGTTAGTGGGGAAAAACTTTTCACCAATACTGAAAGCTTTGTGAAGAGATGGTGCAAAAATGTGAGTAGTACAACTCTGACTACAAATGCTAACAAAAATAGGCATTTCAGTGAGTTTTGTGAAATGGGAATTACACCCCCAATAAAGCCATTATTGAACGGGAAAAAAAAAAACTGTCAGACCAAATTCATTTCAACTATTAGTTTTTGGTTTATATCCTGAAGTAAGCTGAGCATTGATTTTTTTTTTAAAGGATGAACTTTTATTTCCTAGAAGCCTATAAAATCTAGAAACATAAATATGTTGGCCACTGGGCTCTTTAGTTTGTTTTTTTTTCCAAATTTAATTTTATTTTACTTGAAAGTAAAAACAAAAGCAAGAACAAAAATCGGAAACAAAGACAGAAACAGGGCAATACACAACAATATATATGTTACATATTTTCAAAACAAGAATAGCTGATCAACAATGGTTAATATATTACTCATTTTTATCATCAACCTGTTGCTCAAATTAACAGATATAGTTTTGTATGATTGGACATATGATTGAATATTACCACTTGAAGGTTCAAGAAACCTTCAATTTTTGTCAAGGTCTCTCTTTTTTCTTTTTTCTAAAATTTTATTAATTATAGTAATAATTTTATTAATTATAGTAATAATTAATATGACATTATAAATGGTACATATTTAGAAGTCCCTGATGACAGATATTCAAGGATGGTTTTTGTATCACATATTATACATGCTTAGATTGCAGATAGCAATCAGAATTAGTTAAGGTGAAAATTCTGCATGTTAACTGCTATTAAAAACGATGAAAATTTTTAGTACAATCACATCAGCCATCCTGTATATAAGCTTGTATGTTTTTTGCTTCATTTTTTCCTTCCTTTGATCCTTTCTCTCTTCATTGTTTAATCCTTAAATTTCATTTCTTCCCATTTTAGTATGTCTGCTATAACTTTCAAATTTTATTTCTTCCTTTGAGTTCTTGTACTAGGGAGACTATACAATATTTACACATGTGGGTCTGATTTATTTCACTTATAAGTATAGCTTCTAGTTGTATCTACTTACCTATGAATTCCTTGAGTTTCTCTTTCTCTATTTTTGATCTCCAAAAATACGCCACATTTTATTTATACATTTACAAGTTTATGGAACTTTGAGTCCATATATTGATTTTATTTTTTTAATTTCATTGAGGAACAAATAGCAATGAGACAGTTTCAAATCAAATTAGTAGGACAGATTCAACAATTAATACATTGCACACTGTTTCATAGTGGCTTTTTATTGTACAAGGTGCATACATGATTATCTATAAACACTACTAGAGCAGATGCCTCTAATCAATGAATTAAGAGAAGGTAGCTGTATACCTATCATTTTTTAAAGCTGAATTATAGTAGTTTCAATAATTAATACTTTTATATTGTTATCTTCCTAGTGGTTATCCATAGTACAAGAAGCAGACAGGATATTCTGTCCAAACACTATTAGTGCTGTAAAGCCCAAATAATTTCTAAGAGCATACATGAGGTTACACCGCCATCCTGTTCTGTATGCATCGCCTTAGTACATCAACAAACCATGTCAGCTTGTATAGATTACTGCCTAATGTTATGTCTGCTTACGGCCATAGAGCTTAAATTATCCATGTTTTTAAAGCAAAGAGAACACAAAAACCTCAGGCCTACCTGGGAAAAACATTTAATCTCCAGCCTGGGAACATTCTTACAAAATAAGTCACTTTGACCCAGCCATTCTCAGGAAACAGCTAAAACTACAGAGTTAACTAATAGTTGCCCTATGGCCTACCCCTCTTAGTTTCTTTAAAAAGTCATATATTCTCAAACCCACCAATTATTTTAAAGGTCAACCTAAACTAACCAATGCAATCTGCTTCTGTAACCTTGTTTGCTCCCTCCCCATTTTGTGGTTTTTGCCTTTAAAAAACATGTTTGCTACACTAAGGGCTCTCTCTGTTCCTGCACGTTCAGTGAGCCCCATGCATGCATTGAAAATAAAATCACCTTGCTTTTACATGAGAGGACGTCTCTTGGAGTCTTTCTTCACGTGGTGGGCTTCTCAGACCTAACAGTGCATATCTTTCTTCTCATAGAATTATGCAAAAGTACTGCATATTTATCCTAACTGTACTGTTTATACAGACACAGAATGGTTCTTTCTTTGCATCCCCTTGTTTGGTCTAGTCCTGCCAAAGATGGGTATTCTGTTGTCATTTCATTATTATAGGTGCTTTAACCAGTGAACCAATCCAACACAGTCCACCAGTCCACAATAATAGTGGATTATCTGAAGACACTGTTGACTAGAGCCATTTACAGCTCAACTTATTATTATGGCCTTATTTTATATACCTCTTTTTTATACTTTTCTGGTGGATGGTTAAGACCAACATAAAGCGAGACACATAACAAAAAATGTAACTTTTGTGTATGATAGGTCAGTCAAGTCCCCTCACGGTTTATCTTGTAAACCTGTACCTCACTTTGTAGATCTTTTGTCTGTGTCAGCCATGTGTATGAGTCCTGGCCATTGCTTGACCAGTTTGCTCTCTGTGAAAGCCTGAGAGAAAGTTTTCTCTCCTTGTGACTCTCCTTAGGTACACTATAGATAATTGATCACATTCCTCTGTGGCTTCATAATCTCCTTGATCAGAAAATTTGGGGCACAACTGAGTTCCATGATGTTACAGTTCAGGTTCTTCTATGCCCTGAGTCTTCACTGACCTTGAAGGGCTAGGGCCAAAATGTTGGCTGACCTTGCAGCCCTTCCATTTCTCCAATTTTTGATCTGCAAACTTAGGTGGTTAGCCATCCAGAAGAGAAGCTGATTATTGCCCTGAAATATATGCAGTTCACTTTACCCTAACTATCTGACTAACTTCTTTTTAGTTGTTGTTACACATTTCTATTTGTATTTCTTCTTTTGATTTCTTATATGAGGGAGGCTATATGATATTTGCACATGTGTGTCTGGTTTTTCACTTATGAGTATATGTTCAAGTGGCATCCACTTCAATATAAATGCCTCAAGTTTATCATTCTTTATAGATGAATAATACTCCATTGTATAGAAATACCACATCTTTTTCAACCTTTCCTCATGTGACGGGCATCTTGGTTGTTTCCAAGATTTGCCTATCACAAATTGTGCTGCTATAAACATAGGTACACATATATCACTATGATATCATAGTTTCAGTTCCTCCAAGAAATTTTCAAGTAGGGGTATACCTGGCTTGAATTGGATTTCTAGTCCTAGTTTTGTGAGGAATCTACATACTGATCTCCACAATGGTTGCACCAGTCTACATTCCCACCAGCAGTGGAGAAGTGTTCCCTTTTCCCCATATCCTCTCCAACATTTATTGTTGGTTGATTTCTTTATGATAGCCATTTTTTGTGGAGTGAGATGGTATCTCAGTGTGGTTCTGACTTGCATGTCATGGATGGCTAGTGATGTGGAGCATTTTTTCATATATTTATTCACTTCTTTAATTTTGTCCTCTGCGAAGTGTGTATTCATCTCATGAGTTTGTCTTTCCTTATAGCTGATTAATCTCCATTGCATAAAAATACCAGATCTTTTTCATCCTTTCCTCAAGTGATGGGCATTTTGGCTGTTTTCCAGATTTGGCTATGACAAATTGTGTTGCCGTGAATATCAGTGCATATATATCACTATGCTGTGGTGTTTCCAGTTCTTTTAAAAAGATAACCAGAAGGAGAATGGCTGGATTGAATTGGATTTCCAACCTAGTTTTTTGAAGAGTCTCCACCCACACTGATTTCCATAGTGGTTATACCAGTCTACACTCACACCACCAGTGGAGAAGGGTCCCTTTCCCCCCACACCCCACAGCCTCTCCAACATTTGTAATTAGTTGATTTCTTTATGATAGCCATTGTTCTTTTGAGTGAGATGGTATCTCAAAGTTTTTTTTTTTTTAGTCCTTTGTTTTCTGCTCTATTTTCATTTAGCAATTGCTTTTTTAATTTATTTATTTGTATTTTAACTTGAGTAGTGAAAAATAAAAGCAAAAACAAATTAAAAATGACATAAACAGGGTAACATACAATAGTACATATGTTACGGATTTTCAAAACATGGACAACTAATTATATTTTTTTTCAATGAAACAGTCCAACACAGATCAGCAGTCCACAATACAAGTGGGTTACCCACAAAAGCTGTTGATTTGAGCTATTCACAGCTCGATATATTAATGTCACTTTAATTTTATAAATCCATTTTTATACTCTTCTGCTGGATGGTTAAGACCAAGTTAAAGCACGACCTATATAACAAGAAATGTAACTTTTGTATCAGATAAGGTCAGTCAGTTAGATAGGGACTACATTAAATCTATATAAAAATTTTGGGAGTATGGCCATTTTTACAATGTTGGTTCTTTCTATTCAGGATCAAGGAATATCTTTCCATTTTCTGAAATTCTCTTCAATCACTATTTTCTGAGTACTGTCATTTTCATGGTATAGATCCTTTACTTCCTTAGTGAATTACTATATATTTCATTTTTTGTATGCTATTGAAAAGGATATAGTTTCTCTAATTTTTCTGTCAGTGTTCTTGTTTTCTGTGTAGAAGAATGCTATTAATTTTTTGTACTGACTTTGTGCTCTGCTATGCTACTGAATTTGTTTATTAATTCTAGGCACTTCATTGTGGAGTGATTTGGGTCTTCCAAGTACAGTGCTATGTCATCGGCAAATAATGATAGTTTAACTTCTTCTTTACCTGTTCTTAGTCATTTTATTTCTCTCTCTTGTTTAATTGCTCTAGTTATTGATTCCAGAACTATATTGAATAAGAATGGTGATAGAGGACATCCTCATCCTGTACCTGATTTGAAAGTAAAAGCTTTCAGTTTTTCCCCATTTAGAATTATGTTGGCTACTGAAATATCATAGATGGCTTTTATCAGATTGAGGTGCAGTTCAACTATCCCTATTTTCTGTAAGGCTTTGATTATGAATGAGTGTTGAACTTTGTCAAAAGCCTTTTGCACATCAATTGAGATGATCATGTGGTTTTTGGTTTTAGCTCAGTTGATATAGTATACTAAATTTCTAGATTTGCATGTGTTGAATGATGCTTGCATCTCTGGGATGAATCCTACCTGGTCATGGTGTATAATCTTCTTGATGATTTGTTATATTCTATTTGCTAGGATATTATTGAAGATCTTTGCACTTATGTTCATGAGGGAGAATGGCCTATAATTCTCTTTTTTTATTGGATCTTTCCCTAGTTTTGATATCAGTAGAATACTTGCCTCCAGGAATGATTTTAGGGGTATTGCTTCCTTTTCAATTTCACTGAAAATTTTGAGAGAGCCAGGGATATAGCTCAGTGGAAAAAGTGTTTGCCTGGCAAGCACAAGGTCCTGAATTCAATCCCTGACACTACCAAAATAAAAAACTTTTTTTTTTTTGAGGAGTATTGGGATTAAATCTTCCTTCAATTTCTTATAGATGGGCCAGCCAAATAGCTCAGCGTATTAAAGCACCTGCAAGCAGGTGCAGGGGCAGGTGGGGGCAGGGGGAGGGTTGATCCTTGAACCTGCCATGCAGGCCCCACCCTCAGAGATGGTGATTGAGGATGGGCATGGTGGTGCACACCTGTAATGCTAGCACTTGGGAGAATGACTATGAGTCTGATCTAGTAGTATGACACTGAACACCCTAAAGACCTTTCCCTAAAAAATATGGGAAAAAGAGAAAGAATTTCTTATAGAAATTAGGTATAAATCCTTGCTTTGTCTTTGAGTTTTGTTTTATTTTGTTTTTTACATTTTAAATTTCATTGGCTCATATTGGGTTACTCAGAGTTTTTCTATCTTTTTTATTCAGTTATGATGATTTGTACTTATCTAGAAAGCTGTCCTTTTTTTTCTGTATCCTCAATTCTGTGAGAGTAAAGAATTTCAAGTAGCTATTGATGATCTTCTGAATTTCAACAAGATCTGTATTAATTTCACTCTTTGCATTCCTTATTGCTTCAATTAGAGTTTTTCTTACCTCTTATTGATGATGTTGGCTAGGAGTTTATTGATTGCATTTAAATTCAAAGAACCATATTTTTGTTTCATTAAATCTTTGTATTGTTTTTTTTTCTCAATTGCATTCATTTCTGCTCTAATATTTATGATTTCTTTCTGTCTTTGGGCTTTGTTTTTGATTTGCTCTTTTTCTAGAAACTTAAGGTGCATCATTAGGCTATTTATTTATTCCTATTCTGTTTTCCTAATATGTGAGTTCACCTACATAAATTTCCCTCTAAAAACTGCTTTCATTGCATCCCAAAATTCCAATAAGTTATGCTTGGATCTTCATTGAATTGTAAATATTGCTTAATTTCTTGTTTAATTTCATCTGTAATTGATTTGTTGCTGAGAAGAGTGTTATTTAATTTCCATATATTTATGGGGTTTATATGCTTTCTTTTATCATTAATTTCCAGTTTCATTGCACTATGGGCAAATAATGTGCATGGGAGAATTTCTGTTTTCTTACATACACTTAAGCATGACCTATAGACTATTATGTGGCCTTTTGTAGAAAACATCCCATGTGCAGCTGAAAAGAATGTATATTCAGATGCTGTTGGATGGAACACTCTGTATATGTCCACTAAATGCATTTGTTCAAAAGTCTGATTCAGTTCTGCTACTTCTTTGCTAATTTTTGCTTACTTGATCTTTTGTTGTTTTTTAGATAAGTGAATGTTAAAGTCGCCTGTTAAACTTTTAGTACTGGGTATTAGATGTTTCACTTCTGTTAAAATTTGTCTTTTACAGTTGGGTACTCCTGCATTTGGTGCATACATATTTATGACTGTTATCTCCTCCTCTTGAATTTTCCCCTAACCAGTATATAGGAGACTTATTTATTTCATTTGATCATTCTCAGTTTCAATTTCAGGTTGTCTGTGAATAGGATCGCTACCCCTGATTTTTTCTGAGGTCCTAGAGCATGTACTATTGTTTTCCATCCTTTGACTTCCACCCTCTTAATTTCTTTATGAATTAAATGTATTTCTTGTGTACAGCATATTGCTGGGTTTTGTTTCTTAGTCCACCCTGCCAATTTATTTCTTTCAGTTGGTGAGTTAAGCCCATTTCCATCGATGGTTATAAGTGATATGTATTGACTTATGTTTGTCAGGTTATTTTCCTGCTGTTGGTTACCAACTTATCTCCTGTGTCTAATTGTTTGCCATATTTGATGGGTTCTTTTCACTGTCATTCTTGGAACTGTGGTCATTTGGGGCCATTTCTATAATAGCTTTTAGTACTCTTTGTAGTGTTGGCTTGGTTTTCATGAATTTCTTTGGTTGTTCTTTGTTGTGGAAGCATTTCATTTCTTCATTAAACTTAAAAGAGAGTTTTGTGGGCTATATCAGTCTGGGTTGGATTTTTTTTTCTTCTAGGACTTGAAATACGTCTTCCCATGTTCTTCTTGACTTGATAGTGTCTAAGGAAAAATCTGCCATTATTCTGATGGGTTTTCCTTTAAATATGATCTGTTTCCTTTTTTTAGCAGCTTTTAGTAGGTTGTTCTTGTGCTGAATTTCAAGGATCTTGATTTTTATGTGCCTGTGTGTGGTTTTAATTGAGTTGATATTATTTGGAGTTCAATATGCCTCATATTGAATTCAGATAACATTAGAGTTATCTAAATGTCAGATTGGTTCCTCATATTTGGGAAGTTTTCTGCTATTACTTCTGTCCATACACTTTTTATTTTATTTGTGTTGACTTCTTTCTCATTGATACCTATTAGAGTTAAGTTGTACATCTTTGCATTATCTTGTAGCTATTGTATTATTATTTTCTGGATCTTAGTTGTTTTTAAGAGATTTTTCCTTACCTTTTCACTAGTCACAGCACCCTGTCTTCAAGGTCTTAAAGTCTACCTTCACATTCATTCAGATGATTTTGTCAGCTTTTAATTGAGTTTTTAATTTTCTCTTTGCATATGCTTCATGCATTTGATTTCTTTTCTGTATTGCTCATGTAAGGTTTCTATCATTTTTCTATTCTCCTCTATTTTTTATTAGTGTCTTCTTTATTTTATTCATTTTATGTGTTTATTTTATTTATTTATTTATTTTTTGTATTTTAGGGAAGAGTCACAGGATGTTTGGGGTCTCACTACTAGATCAGACTCATAGTGAGCTGCCTGTTTACAGCCTCCCAAAAGCTGGGATTACAGGAGGGCTCCACGATACTCCATCTCATTTGCCATCTCAACGTGCACTGGGGGTGGGGCCGGCACGGTAGGTCCAGGGATCAGAACCCCGCCCCCTGCACCTGCTTTAATCGGCTGAGCTATTTGGCTGGCCCTCCGTGTCTTCCTTGAAATTATTTTATCCTTTTTGTTTACAAGGGAGATTATTTCTGATCTGATTTCTCTTATCTGATTCCTAGAGTTGTTTCTTTACTTTGGATGCTATTATTTCTTATCTGAATTCCAATATGTCCTTCTGCAGTTATTTCTTTATTTTAGGTGATACAATTTCAGAGATTTCAGTCAGTTTCCACTTTCTTCTGTGTTAATGCATTTCTCCTGCATTTGTTTTGGGTGGGCTTGAGACCTGAGATTGAGTTTTGCTCCTTCTCTTTGTCATCTTCTATTTCAGAGAAAACTCTTTTATTTTAATTTTTGTGATACTGCTTTTGTGAAAGTTTGATAGTAATTAGCTGTATCACTGTGATCAGAGCTCCCTCTCTGTAAAGAGTCTGTTCTTTAGGTATCTCTTTTGTGTCAGAGATTCTTGCTTAACATGTGTCCCAAAATGTTGCGCTTCGAGATGTTGGTTTCTGTTTGCCACTGTCCTCTGTCCTTTGGAATAGAAGTTGGAGATATTATTACCCAAGCACCTCCCCATATTATTTCCCAAGGCAAAACATGTGATTAAGGCAGATATGGTTTTCTATTTACAGTAATACAATTAGCAACACTAATAATAGGTAGTAAGATTTAGCAATTAACATGCTTTTGTAACTAATGTGTTTGTATTTTAAACCATAAAAGCAAACATTACAGCTGTATAGCTAAGTAGATATAAATTTGGGAATTAGTATTAAAATCAATTCCTCTAAATTCTGGCTGGTCACTTCCCCTTAATGAGCCTGGAGTATTCCAGGTAGACTAGTTCACCCCGGTTACCTATTGCCACCTCTATCTCAAGAGGATGTTCCCATAAGTCTGAGTCTAGGTCTGGGCCCCACTGGGACTAGCAGCATGCCTCAGCTCATCAGGTCTGGATCTACCAAACTCAAACTTGAGTAGCTGGCCTTGGATTGGGTAAGGCTGCTGTGCTTGGCTTTTTCCTGCTACAGCCAATGGAAGTGAACCTGCTGTGCCCTGCTGGCAAGATAGTCTGCTCCTGATTTAGCTCAATGGGTCTCACACCTAGCCACTAGGCAAGGAGTTCTACTGCAGGGTCCCAAACCAAGCCTCTCTGCTGAAGTTCTGCTGCCCAATCCCAAACTGAGCCTTTCTGTGTGAGTTCCCCTCTTTATTTTTTATTAAAACATTCCAATCTGAAATTCTTGCTGTGAGACTGGACGTGGTGGTGCATGCCTAAAACCCCAGCACTGAGGAGGCTGAGACAGGAAGGTTACTATGAGTGTGAGCTGCATAGTAAGATCCTGTACCAAGTACATAAATTAAAATAAATAAATAAAATTCTTTCAGTAAGCAACATAGTATGAACTTTCCAAGCTGACACAGTCTTCAGTAACTGCCACACTACTGTAAAAAACTGTCAACAAAATTTGTAAGGTGACAGAAATTCCACCTATGCTGATACAATCGCTGCATATTCTATGTGGTAAGTGAAACTAAAAAATATATTTAAAAACTCTTAACAGAAGGACATGAGATCCCTTATAAAATCTAGATTTACTGCCAAGTAAAAAACCAGACATTCACAGCGGCCTATGGAATCAGGGGGTCTTAACATCTAATTGTGTCCTGTAACACCTAGGTTAAGAACAATGACAAATGTGCATGACATCTCAGAAAACACATTGAGACTGCGCACTGCAGTCTCTATGTTATGGAGCAGCACCGAGGATGCTCTCCCACTCCACTCTTCTGTCTTCTGCACATCCCTGTGAGACACTGGCGCAATACATTTCCCACAAAATTCCAGGAAAAGCTTTTCTGAAGAAACACCATGCTTTCTGCTTAGTGTCACTGAGTAAGTGATCAATCCCTTTTTATTATAGTTTCCAGATGTAACTTTGTAAATGCAAAGGACCCTTCAATTAATTCGTCCCTTTCATTGTCTCCTCTCACAGCAAGTCTCTACTAACTTTATTTTCCAGTTACCATGGTGCTGTTCACCTGAAGTGTTTTGTGGATGCTTAATGATAATAAATTAAGAAATAAATTCTGATTGTATGTGTTTTAATACAGCTTATATAAAAAAATGTTTCCTAAAAGAACTACATAATTCTTGGGGCCTGGAATAAAAATACCTAATAAACACTGCTACCATGAATATAATTTCTCTGAACCAGTTATGGGTGCTTATATTTCCAGTATTAGATAAGAAAATAACATGAGGCAAATTTCATTTTTTTATTTTATTGAAGAGGTAAAACAAAATTTCATCACAAAATAATATCAGAATAACAATATTAACACATTGCATACCATTATCTTTAAAAGTTAGTCCATACATACATTTTTTTTTTCTTTCCAGCATTAGCATACAACTTTATTGATGATACACAAATGAAATCAATATGAATGACAAAGTTTACTTAGGGCTAATTGGTTCACTGTCAGTTATGCAGAGGAAATAGTAAGAATATTTTAATCTAGGCAGCAAGATAAAAAGCAAAACCCATGTTTTCAGAACAAGTATGATATTCATCCAACTTAAACCCCAAAATCAACCTCATTAAATATCAGCATGGATAATACAATATGACATTTATTACTCAAAATTGACAGCTGAAAGAATTCCTCCACTATATAAACAAGGTTGAGAAAAGGAATTGTTTATAACATATGTTGTTTCTAAATTATGAAGTCAGGTCATTCCTGAATCTTTGAGAACTATACTCCACCATGAATTTCCCAACTTTTACTTTCACCAAGAAATTATGGTGACTTTCTAGTCCCAGAACCTAATTAGCACACACTTGAAATTCGTTTAAAAAGAAAAAGCACAAGTCTTCACCACATTGATTCTAAGGAGTTTCATTTTCTGCCCATCTAAAGTTATCATTTAGATTCTCAAAAACAACCAGAAGTTTAAGAAGAATCTCTTTTGTTCTCCTCCTTATTAAAGAAGGAACTCAGAGAAGATGGTACTTGGGCCCTGAGCAGTACTTCAGTCATAGCTGGATTTTCAGCCAAATTCAAAAGCAGTTTCAAAACCTGAAGTTTAGTTTCTTCATTTCCAGCTGAAAATAAACGGAAAAGGTCTGAGATGGAATCAGCAAGCATATGCTGATATTCATTAGTAACAGTCATGTTTGTAAGCAATCTTAGGCCAGCCAGTTGCACAGATGAATTCAAGCGAGAAGTGATTGTGTCATCACACACTTGATTCATGTATATCTTAAGCCTGCGCTGATTTTCAGCATTCACGCTCAGGTTATTCAGAACAATTAAAGCTTTTTCTTTAACAATGGGATCCCGGGTATTGAGAATCTTTGCAACAACTGGGAGACCACCCAGATCACGAAGAATGTCTCTGTTAAATGCATAAGCAGCATTGTTACCCAGAGCAATTAAAGCTGCTTCAAGAATATAAGGCTTTTCGGACATCTCAACCAAACAAAGAACTTTTTGTAGTTCTTGAGGGGACAAAACAGTATCATCCGAATGAGGGGACGCCCGTTTCTGGATAGCCTTACGTGCCCGGGTAGCCCTGGCCCTTGCCCTGGCTCTAGCTCTGGTGCCTGCCTCTGTTCCGATCCGGGCCCAAGGTGGGTACCATACTATACTCTTGCTATCGCTATTGTTGTCATCATCGTCAGACCAGTAGTCATATCTGGCCCCAGCCTCAACCACATCCCCGGGGCCACCCTCAGCCATTTTTTTCCTTGTTCTGTTTTCCTCCAGTCAGTCTATAAATACAATAGCAGGTCCCAGTCCCGATCACTAAGCCTGCAGTCACTGCCTACTTTCCTGGAGTAGTAGTGCCTGCAATCGACCCTGACAAGAGCAGGGACCAGGAAATTGAGTCGTCACTCAGGATGGGGAAAGAGGGCTGCGAGCCTGGGCACAGGGCTAGAGAAGTTAATCTTCAGCCATTTCTCCTTCACAGGAGTGGATTCTGGAGGTAGACCTCCTTGACATAGGCACTTTGCCCCTTCTTTCCTTCCCTGGAGGTGTGTCACTCCCAAAGATCTTTCTGATCTCCAAAGATCCTGAGAAACTTCCTCCCTCACAGTGCCACCTGCCGCAGCAGACCCTCAGCCTTCGCTGATAGGTGTTAATTTCCTTCCTCTTCTCTTGCCTGGCGTTGTGCTACACCCTACGGAGAGACTGCAGTGATCCGAGACAATCTCCTCCTTCTTCTCCTCCTTCTTCTTTCCTCTGTGAGCTGGTACTCAGATGGGAACAACGACCAGGACAAGAACTTCTGCACTCATCAGCTCTTGCTCATGTGAGATCTCATACACACATTTTTAACTGATAGATTTAGTACATAGCTGTCTTCATTTCCCACTATTATATGAATTTTTAGTATTCTTTTAAAACTGTTTTGCGAGGGTCGTAGTTCAGTTTCATAAGTGCCTGCCTGGCAAATGCAGGGTCCTGAGTTCGATCCCTGGTACTGGGGGGGGAGGGAAGGTATTGCAAAAACTGTTTATTTTTAAAGTTAATTAGTAAAAGTCAATTATTCACAGAAAAATTACAAAAGAGAACAAATAACTCTGGCAAACTATTTAAACTATTGACAAACTATATTTTGGAAATAAAAAGAATAAATCTATCCATCATTTTAAAATATTAATGCTAACAAACTTCTCCTTCACTGTAGTACCTTCCACACTCAGGAAGCTTTTACTCATCTTACGGGAAATTCATTTATCCTCATATATTTGCAAAGCAGAACACATTTCCACACCCTGATTTTGTATCACATCATCTGAAAAATCACTCCTGGTGTTACTATTTCATACCTTGTCATCTCTATTGATCATGGGCCAGGGTGATAGCTCAGTAGAGCTTGGGAAGCGCAAGGTACTGAGTTCAGAGTTTAATCCCCAGTACCAGAAAGAAAAAAAAAAAAAAAAAAGAAAAGAAACGCTATTTTCTAACAGAAATGTATACACAATATTCACCGAACTCACTTGCCACATATTTAATCCCTGAACTCAATAGCAAAACTAGCAGCAGGTTAGGCGGATGCGCATGCGCAGAGGAAGAGCCCTCTGGAGGCTGCTAGCCGGGGTTGGAAGCGCCCCGCCCCCACCCCCCAGGAGGCATCGTCCCCCCAAACCGACAGAAAGCACCTGTACGATGCTATTATTATAGGTATCACTCCCCCTCACCCGGCCTACAGACGCGGTAACTCCTGGGCGCCGGAGAGCCTCCTTGTCCATTTCTCAGTAGCTGCGTCTCGGGCGTCACGGCCCTGGTTCTGCGGTTCCGTGGCGATCCTGAAGCCCATCTCCTGTCCTGGCCGCCTCCTTCCCTTATCTCTTTTCTACTCTGAGCCTCCGAGACCCCCGCTTCCCTCCCGCGCCGGGGACTCAGGCACAGGACACCGCGCGCAGCGCCGGCCTCACCTGCACTGCGCCTCCGCTCCACGCTCCCCTTCCTGGCTGGCTCGGGCCAGGAGGGCGCGCTCCCGAGGTCAGGGTAGGGGCGGCGGCGGCCCGGCTCCCCGAGGGACCCGGGGCCCTCAACGACGTCGTGAGGCGGAGCTCGGGCTGCAGGGGCCACGGAGTGGGAAGTAGCCCCGCCAGCGCCCTGGGCAGAGCTTCTTCCGTGCTGACGCAGGAAGCGCGGGTGGCCGGATGAATCCCTGTCACCCAGGGAGAGACCAGGATGCCGCAGCCCAAATCTTCCGGAAGACTCAGATGACACTGAAGGACTAACGCAAAATTCCCTTTTTTTTTTTTTAACAGATAAGACACAGAAACAGAGAAGGGCTATGAGAGTAACAAGAAGAGCACTTTGCATAGGGCGGTGTGTGTGTGTGTGTGTCCGTTCGTCCGTCCGTCTGTCTGTCTGTGCACACTGAGGCAGAGTGTTAAGAGCCTGAAGCTGCAACAAATGACTGTGTTTATGTAAGTTGGCTTATAAGGCAGACTGAAGAATTATTAAGAAATAATTCATTTTGTCGTAAAGTTCTCAGGTAGCCCATTCCTGGGGCTAGGAGTAGGGATTATTGACTGGACATTGATAACTGACCTGGAGAATCTGATAGTGCAGTAGAGGATGTAAGATTTCTCCCTGTATCAGAGGCTCAGAGGTTAAATGACTTACCATATGTTCAATGTCATAAAGTTCTTGTAATTAAATCTTTTACTAAAGGACAGTAAACATACAGGAAGTTCAGAAATCTTAGAAGAGGGGCGGGTGCATGTTTACAATGTGAGCAAACTTCTGTGTGCCACCTGGAATTTAAAATAAAAAACATTAACTGTACCCCAGAAGATTGCATATTTCATTAAACACCATCACTTCAGATTTTCTTCCTTGAGCAATCCTCTTGAGAGAACAAAATAATTGTTTCCATGTTAGGTAAATTTTGTATTGATCCTCGGTGAAAAGATTGAATGATTACATTTTCAGAAGCTCTATGTCACATCTCCAAAGTTGTCATATCACGTATTCCTGATACGGTGAGTAGATGATGTTTACTGCTTGAATATTAGATGTTCCTGAATTGATCTGAAGGGGACAGCAGAATCACCAAGTGCACTCTTGCTGGATGCATGCTTCATGGCTAATCATCATGACCTTTGTCTTCCTATCACTTCTTTAAAAAAAACCTGGGGTAAGAATAGGCCTTTACTGCCCTCCAACATGATGGCAATTTGGATTCTGGGAGCTTGAATATCTAGGGTAGAAAGAAAACCAGCTGTGGAGAGTCCTGCAGTGAACCTTTCAGTTGACTTCAGCCCACCAGACTTTCTGTGTGTATCATACACAAAATGAGGGGCACAGTTGTAACATTCTGAAATGCTCCAATATGGGCTTGTTTGTGGTATAAGCTCTTAGTTTTTGAGTCTATACTAAAATAATTCCATACTTCTGCCCCCAGTTATCTTCTGTTGACCCCTATGAAGTAGACAGATATAAAAAAGATAAAGATATAGGTAGATTATAGATGGCCAGAAAGATAGATAGATAGATAGATAGATAGATAGATAGATAGATAGATAGATAGACAGACAGACAGACAGACAGACAGACAGACAGACAGACAGACAGACAGATTAGATAGATAGACAGATAGTACTTCCCATACAAACTTCTTTTTTAAACAAATGATGAGCTGAGAGAAGGGTTTACCTCTTGTTTGATGTTAATTTATTTCACTCTTTTCAAAGTATGAAAAATTGTGTGAAGTGGCTCAGTTGAGCCATGACCTCCCCTCTTCACCCCTGTATACAGCAAAAGACATCCTAGGTCAGACATCCTATTTACAGACAGAGGCTTGTCTGTAAATTAGGGCCCCCTTGAGAAACGGAACTAGAAGGAGGCAAGTGAACTTCCTCTCCTCACATTTTCAAGAACCTTTCTCTGTTTTCTTCACTGTCTATTTTCTTGCCTCTGTGTACTTTCCTCAGCCTCCTTAGAGGACCCACACTTTGACCCATTTCAACTGTGGCATTTGAAGGCAAAAAACAAAAAGAAAAATACACTCTGAGATACCTGCATTGGAGCGGAACGTAGATGTTAACTTCAGTCGACATTATCAGCCCTTAGAATGGAACACATAGCCACGAAACTGTATGTGCTCTGGTGCAGAATACTCAATAATGTTCTTTTTTAATTTGTGGAAATTTAATAGTCCACTAAAATAAGAAAAAATTTATTCACCAATCACTTAATGTCTGTCAAGCCACAACATTCTTCTATGTGTAGTGTGTAATGTCCAGTATAGAGTGCTTAGTGTGTGTTACGTACTCTCAGGCACTGTATTAGAGACCAAGGATACCACTAACAAAAACAGCCTGAACTCAGTAGTGATGACTCTACAGACTTGTAGGGAAAAGACATATAATTTAATCTATTACTCTATAGTTATAACCACAGCTACAAGCTATAGAACAACCGGATGTGAGAGAGATCCAGGGAACTGGGCACAGAGCTTCATGAAAGTGTGTTGGAAACAGATGTTGAAATTATAGCCCATCACCAGTGGGAAAAGGAAACATCAGGAAAGGAAATGAGCCATCCCTGAATGATTACCGCTGTAAGTGAAGAAGCACTCAGCCTACATTGGGACCTGTCCTCAACAATTTGCCTAGCTGTCAAATCAACCTATACAAGAAGGCTACAAGGGAGTTGCTCTAACTTTTCCCATGTTATAAACACTAAACAAACTCTAAAAACGAAGTTTTGCAGTTAAACAGCATAGCCTTAGCAGAGTCAACACATCTTTTTCCTTGACTAGATGTCTACATATTTTCCACAAATTTTTCTTTATTATCTTTCAAAGGTCTCCTATATTTCCATTCACAGTTAAATTTCCAATTGTCTCTTTAAAATGTTCTTCAAAACCAATGTATAATTATATGGTAAAATTTGAAATAAACAAGTTCTACTTGTTCCTGTTGCATTCTAAAATATGAAGAGGGTTTTAGAGTTCTACACTCCAAAATTTACACAAAATTCTTAAAATGTAGACACATATAGAAGCAAAGTAATGAAATTATTCAACCACTCATTGACAAATAAGTTAACATGTTTTGCATTTTGTCTTTTGTAAAATATATCAAAATGCATACTTTTGTAAGAAAACTTTATTATAGTTTTCTTTGGCATGAGTAAATGGAGGAAACAGTTCTCATACAATATTTCATTTGCATAGGTGTTTTGTTTGTTTGTTTGTTTTGTCTTTTTTTGTATTTAGGGAAGTGTCTATAGGGTGTTCAGGGTCTTACTACTAAAGCAGAATCATAGTGATCCGCCTGTTTTCAGCTTCCCAAGAGCTGGGATTACAGGTGCTTTTATCCACTGAGCTATTTGCCTGGCCAGTCCCATAGAATATTAATAACAACTTCATAAATCATTCAGATTGGGAGAAAATATGAATTCAAGGCATTTATTAATTACTGGGTTAACACTTCCAAAATATATTTTAATTTCTTTCTTTCATTTAGTAGTAATTTTTTTTTCAATATTAGTAAGCCTTATTTTCATGTAGAATCTAATTTGGCCCAGAGAAAAAGCTGAAGTGGAACTTTCTTTTCAAAAAGGTAGGATAATCCCTAATTCCTTGAATTTTAAAATTTCCTAAAAAGAATAGCATTGGTTCAGTCAAATTTCCAGATCAATGTTCACTGTTGAAATTTGGTAAAATACATAATAGCTTGCTTTGTTCTATTTCTGGAATAAGTTTAATATTCTCTATTTTGGATGCTTTATAAAAATGCTACTAGCTTGGAGTTCATTTTTTAGTTGCTTTATGACCTATAAATACTCCGTTTTTGACTATTAAAAGCTAATCATCTTTATTTGTTTAACATAGCAGGAAATATTGCCACTTACAGACCCTGAATTCAGAATAAGTTGTAAGGGACAATTTAAATAAAGAGGGACATGGATCTTAATATTCAATTCACACTCATAATCTTTTGTGTGTGTGTGTGTGTGATGCCAGGGATTAAACTCAGGACCCTGCGCTTTCCAAACAGGCACTTATTCTACTGAACTATCTCCCTGGCCCCCTCCATAATTGAACCTCAACTCTGGTGTATATTTAAGTGGAGATTTACCCCAGTCATGTGACTTAGAATTGCCATTATTTGCTATTACTGTCTAGACACTACAGATTACTTGGCCCCAGATTTCATAACATGATTTCTCTTCAAAGATTGTGCATTCTCCTGCCTAAATTATCTGGGTCCCCCTGCCACCTTCTAGGGATGAAAGACTGGGTGAGAATAAAAATATCCCCAGGGGACAGATGAAGCAGTGGTGCAGGGAAAGCCCAAACGTTTACACTGTGAAGAGCTATGTGCTCAGCTAATTTGTGGTCTAGGCATGAGGGTGAAATTCTATCATCAGCCTCACCTAGAAGTACCTGAGCTTCCTTCTGTCTGCAGAAGGCCTGTAAGGGGGGTAGACCAGATATGCCAGTTTCTGTAAATAGTCACTGTGCCTCTGTGTGTGTTCCTAGCAGAAGAGAAAATGCTGTCCTGAATTTCCACAGCAAGTACACTAGCACATATCCTCATTGCCATATCATGCTGGCCTCGGACTTGATGGCTAATCTTCTGCAATTTCCCTATGGCTCAAACAAGATTTTTTCTCTTTCTATTATAAATCTAGAAGTAAGAATCAACTTCAGAAAGAATCTTTAAAAGTATATTAACTGGCACACCAGTTATTATACTGCTTGAGTCCTCTCAGTTAAACATGACATCGCAGCTTAAAACAAGAGAATTGGCATAGGTTTGCTAAGTTTCACATTCAGACAGAAATCAGTATTGTTGTTTTTGTCTAGTGTGGAAAGGGAGAACAGCATATTTTTTTCCACTCATATGCAGCTCATGAACTTAATATATAGCTTTCTTTAAAATGAAAAAAAGAAGGCTGGCCAAATAGTTCAGCAGATTAAAGTGCCTGCAAGCAGGCGCAAGGGCCAGGGATTAAATCCCTGGAGCTGCCATACTGGCCCTGCCCCTTGGGTATGCAAGATGGTGATCAAGACTGCTCATGGTGGCACGTGCCTGTAATCCCAGCTCTCGGGAGCCTGTAAACAGGCAGATCACTATGAGCCCGATCTAGTAGTAAGACCCTGAACACCCTGTAAAACCTCCCCTAAAAAAATACAAAGTAAATAAATGAATAAAAGAGTTTTGCTTCAACTAACTTCCTGGGGTGAACATTTTAAAAAATGTAGAAAATAAACTCCAGGGCCAGGGAGATAGCTCAGTAGAATAAGCCTGCCTGGCAAGCACAGGGTCCTGAGTTCAATCCCAGGTACCAAAAAAAAACTTCAAAGTATACAATATGTATTTTGCAATTACATTAGAAGTAGGCATTGGGCTGGAGAGATAGCGCAGCGGCACAAGCACCTGACTGGCAAGAAGAAGGTATGTTTAGAAGAAATGTTAAGTACTGTATTTATTTTTATTTATTTTATCACATATCTGTGAGTCTATATAACTGAATTTCCATTATTTATATTTATATTATTTTAGGTGTTCTTTGAAATAAACTGAGAAAATCACAGATCAATTATAGGAGAAAAATGGTACCATAGAAAAATTGGAGAAAGCCTAAAATTTCTACAGAGTTTAACTTTTTCAATAATTTGGCTTAAAAAAGGTTAAAAAAAAGAGGGACAATAGCAAAAATTAAGGTTTCTTTTTTTATTTTTTTTAATTTTTGTTGTATTGAAGTACAAATATCAATGAGACAGTTTTAAAATACCCTGACAAGATGGATTTGATAAATTAATACACTGCAAACTGTTTTCATAATGTTTTGGTATCATAGAAGGTGTATACATGATATTATACTTACAGACATTATTATAGCATATGTCTCTTATTAGTAAAGAAAGAGAGTGTAGCTGTTTGCGTATCTTATTTTTTATACCTGAATTACATCAAAGATTCAATAATTAATACTTTCTACCTTGTTATTTTCCTAGTGGTTGTCCATAATACTAGAAGCTGACATAATATCCTGTCCAACCACCATTAGTGCAAATCATTGGGATAGATAATGCTGTGCTTCTACATAATCCTATGTAGAAGAATCTATGCATCTATACACACGCATCATGATTCTTCCTTTCTATACCCCTTCCTTTGTCTACACCTGTCAGAGATGAAAACTCCATTGTCATTCAACGAACTTAGGTGCTTGAACTCAGCAACACAATCCAACACAGTCCAGTATTCCACTGCAATAGTGAGTTATCTGAAGAAGTTGTCAATCATAGCCATTTACAGCTCAGCTTAATATTATGGCCCCATGTTGCATACCTAATTTTTATACTTTTCTGCTGGATGGTTAAGACCTAGATAGAGCAAGACTTATATACCAACACATTTACTTTATGTTTCTTATGTGGTCAGTGAAGTCCCCTCAGGGTTTATCTTGTAGTCCTGTACCTTATTCTGTAGATCCTTTGTCTGTGTCATCCATATGCATGAGTCACAGCCAATGCTTGACCAATTTGCTCTCTGTGAGAGCCTGAGAGAAAGTTTTCTCTCCATGTGACTTTCCCCAGGCACACTATAGCACTTCAGTCTCTTTCCTCTGTGGCTCCATAATCTCCTTTTTCAGAAAATTTGGAGCTCAACTGAGTTTCATGATGTTGCAGTACAGGTTCTCCTATGTCCTGAGTCTTCACTGACCTGGAAAGGCTAGGGCCAAAGTGTTAGCTGGCCTTGTGGCTCTTCTATTTCTCCAGCTTTGATCTGTGAACTTAGGTTGTTAGCCATCCAGAAGAAAAGCTGATTAGTATCCTGCAGCATATGCCATTCACTTTGCCTTATCAGACTCAATTGATTTTCGTTGTTGTTGTACGTTTCCTTTTGTATTTCTTTAAGCTTTTTGCTTCTTTTCGTATAGGGAGACTATACGATATTTACACAAGTGTTTCTGGTTTATTTCACTTATGAGTATATGTTCAAGTGGCATCCACTTCAGTATAAATGCTTCAAACTTATCATTCATAATAGCTGAATAATACTGCATTATATAGAAATGCCACATAAATCAAGGTTTCTTGAAAGCAAGTGGTAATACGCAACTGTATGTGCAGTCTTACATAACTATATCTGTTAATGTGAGCAACAGATTTCACTATAAAAATAGATAATATATCAAGAGTTGTTAGGCTGGGTAGTTAGCTCAGTAGAATAAGTGCTTGCCTGGCAAGTTCCAGGCCCTGAGTTCAATCCCCAGTACCATAAAAAAAATCAACCATTGTCAATCAGTCATGCTATTCTCAGTTCGAAAATCTATAACATATGTACTATTGTATGTTGCCCTGTTTCTGTCTTTGTTTCTGATTTTTGTTCTTGTGTTTGTTTTTACTTTTCAAAATAAAATTAAATTAAATTTTAAAAAATAATTTATTTTGCATCTGTTTTCTCCATTTATTCTTCTCATGTGCCTCAATGTATTTGCAAATAAATCTAATATAAATTATCCAGAAATATCAGCTAAATTTTTAGTATGCACTCAAAAGTTTTAACTCAGTAAGCATATTATTTAAAGCATACTTTTAAGGAAGCTTCAAAATTCTTAAAGCATTACATAATTAAAATTCTCATTTCATACTGTTCTAGGAATGTAGACGTCAAATATACATCATCATATATGTCAAAACTTGAATTTATTATCTATATAAGATTAAAAAGAGGAAGCTGTGGTACTGAACTTTCTTTCATCCCTGCAATCTCTCAGCCAAAGTTCGAGTTAGCAGCAACTGCTTTCATTAGCAGAGGGTTTCACCCAATTTGTAGCAGAAATGTTATTTCTCAATAGATAATAAAAATGGTATGTCTTGAAAGTGCTGAGTAATGTGCAGCTCTTCTTGATTTCTGTTCAAAGAAAGAGCTACAGGCAATAATAGCTAAAAATCAGGGGTCACAAAATGATTTGCTGTGATGTCAGTCCAAAGATTGTAAGTACTTGAATTCAGCAAAATAACCCAATATAGTACACAGCATCTCTAACTACAGTGGAACACCCATCTCTGACAAAAAAAAAAAAAAGGGAGTTATGTTGAGAGCCATAGAGCTAGGAAATTGATCAAATGTGTGTAGGTGAGACTGGACCTCAGGGCCTAAAGCAAACAAGCTACCTCAGTCCTGAGATAAAAATCTTGTCTGGTTAAAGCCAGCTATTAGTCACTCCTTGCAGGCACATGTTACTAACTTTGCAAAAGCAAAAATAAAAACCATTTTGTTGTGGGAAAAAAGAAAGAAACGTACATACAAGATAAGATAGATATACAGCTACTTTCTCTTAGTTCATTGAGAAGATTTGTACTGATATTGTTTAGACAAGATATCATGTCTGCATCTTGCCCTCTAAACAATTACTATGAAGACAACAATATGCAATGTATTAATTATTGTAACCATCCTACTAACTTGTTTTGAAACTGTTTCATTGCTATTTCATCTTTTTTCTCATTACAATGAATTTTTAAAAATATACAAAAAAAAAAAAAAAAGAAATGATTTGCTGTGGTACAAAGCATTCAGGCAGGTGCTCAGTGTCCACTAACTATACTTACAAATGGCTCAGTGGGAAAGGATCCATTCCCTTAGAATACAGTGCAGAAGGTGCTCCACAGAGTACACTGTGGGACTTTCCCTGCAGTGCACCCATAAAACAGAGAGAAGCTGAAAGTATAGTGAAAATAAGACTAGGCTGAGACTTTGGTCCCTACTCTAGTCTTACTAGCCATGTAACGGTGACAAACACCTGTATCTGAGGCCACTTTCTCTAAAGACTCAATCTTCTCATTTGTAAAATAAGGAAATGAATGAGTTGTCTCCTCCTGCACAAAATAAGAATAAGTATGTGTCGCGCGCAACCTCACCAGCAAGGAAGACGCGACACCCAGCTCTTCTTTCAGCGGTTTATTCAGGACCTTTGAACAATCTTCTTCTGCCTCCTGTGAGGGGAAGCCCGCTCATGGCTATATACCAGTGGGTGTCCAACCCCGGAGTGCCACGTGGGTACAGCTGATAGGTCCAGGTACTCGGAAGCAATGCCATAGTCTTAGCCTTAACCAAATGAGAAGTTGTTTGCTACGGAGAGCACTCACTCCCAGGTGGGGGTGGAAGGCAGAAGCCAGGGCCGTCTTTAAGGTGCGGCTGTTCGCAGCTCTCTACAAGTATGAACAAAAGCATCCATATTAAAATTGAATTTTCTCATTACACCTGAAATGTCCATTGCAGATGAAGGATGTAGATGGATGTAGATTAAGGATGTAGCACAGTGACTTACTGAATATATATTTAATACCTCCATTTCAAAACCTTTTTACACACATAATTTCTTACTGACTTCTCATGAGTTCCTCTTTGTATACAATAAGGCAGAAGTGCTGAGCTCCAAATATATAAACACTTTTTCTGTAATTTGCCAGGCTGCCCTACTTGTATGACTGGGATTGCATGATCTACAGCTCCAGCACGTGCACAAGGACTCCAGCTCTAACCACATCCTCACCAGCACAGGTAGAATCCTTAGAGGGGAACCTGGATCACGAGTGAGTCCAATATGAAGGCAAATCTTCTTTATATAATTGTTGCTTATAATTTATTCTGAACTCGGGGTCTGGAAGTGACAGATTTTCCACGTGGGCTGCTAGGCCAATATTGTAATGCCTTCCTTTGCCACTGTTCCTCCCATGTGGAAATCCCCGTGATTAAGTGGCAAAAACA
Source organism: Ctenomys sociabilis (assembly GCA_004027165.1). NCBI lineage: Eukaryota > Metazoa > Chordata > Mammalia > Rodentia > Ctenomyidae > Ctenomys > Ctenomys sociabilis. The sequence continues at coordinate 30,456 of PVKA01018645.1, forward strand.
ACTCATTTGCTTATATTTCCAGTGGGATATAGTCTCCTCCTCTTCAGGATTCAGGAGCTTTAATCTAGCAACACCTACAACTACAGAAAGACAAAGTATAAATCCTACAATGGACTTAATAACAATGATGAGGACAGAGGCCAGTATTGTTTGGACTGACAACAGGTCCCATTGTTCTGGGGTCTAAAATTTTTATATAAAGTGACATTTTGTAAATATTTTAGGCATAGTGGACCACAGACATCTTTTCAAAACCATTTTCCCCTCAAAGGCCAAAAAGTAGCCTAAAATAACATTTCTATAAACACTTCTATAAAGTTATTGCCTCCACTAGGACTTAAAGCCCAAGGCAGTCATCCTGCAGGCATCAGGAATGACTACTCAGTTAGTGCATATTATCATTGGCCACCAGTTTGCTGTCTGGTCTGATCTCCTCAAATGGCAGGGCCATTCTGAGAACTCAGAGTCAATCCCAGCTGCTGACACTGCAAACATCAACAGTGTGTGTCAGTGGAGCAGCCTTAGTGACTGCCCAGGCTGTCAAAGGACATCACTATCGCCTCCATCTCTGCTGCCTACACAACTGAATTCTAAAGTCCATAGAGCAAGTAGTACTGGAGTAGGAAAAATTATTGCAAAAATAGGTAGTAAATAAGTACTGTTGAGGTTAAAAATATTCATGTACTGCACAATGCTCATGGAAAACTGTTCCAAAGACAGGATGACAGACATGCGTATTTCCTTTCTCACATCTATCTTTCCTTCCTTCTGCAACATACCTAGGAATCTTCCCTAGCACCATTCTTACAGTCAAAGAGGAAAAACTGGAATATAAATAGCAATGAGCATTTATATATCTTTGTGGTTTATTTTATTTTAAAGAGGAAAGGCAGGGGGAGAGAGAGCGCTGAGGGAGAAACCTTGCAGAATACAGTGCGACAAGGATCTCCACAGCCTTCTGTTCTCAATTCATTTTGCTTCCTTCCTGTCTCCACAAACTTTTTGGAATCAACACCATGCTCTGTGGGAATAAAGAAAACTCTGCCCTGTGCTCTTTGCTCTGCTGGAAACTGGAGGGTGCTCAGCCCCTGTGTAGTACTGCATAGAATTCTAGCTTTCTTCCTCCTCTCTGTATATTGGGCTCAGAGATTACACTGTGTCTCTATGTGAGTATGGACAGTTAGCATTTACCACAGGTACCTGTCTACTTTCTCTTGTTTAAAAAAAGATTTTTAAAAATTTTTAAATATTGGGTATAGAAGGTCAGCAAAGGGTGGGTTTGAGATGTTTGGGTGGGTTAAGCGGGCATTTGACAACATGGCTTCTCCTTCGGCATGTTTAGTTGTGATGTTAACAGACATCCTGGCAGTTTAAGATGACACTTTTAAAATAAAATTCTCTCCTAATGATGACTTGAGCTCTGCCACTCAATGGGACAATCAGCAGAACCTATAGGGTCTTATTTGGAATTATTGTCATTTTGTTGATTTATTTTTAAATTCTTTTTTTGTTTTTAATGGAAAGGAAAAGGTGATGTGCAGTTTTAAACGTTCAAAGTGTACAAATTGCTTTGTTACAACAAAACCACATGTGTACACAAAAAAATAAAAAATAAAGAGGAAATACAAAAACAAATAAGTACAAACAGAGACACAACAAAATAAAATACAAAATGTACAGAATTTCAAAACAAGAATAGAAAATTAACAATTATATTATATTACATAATATTGTCATCAAATTTGTTGCTCAGATTACCAGATATAGATAGGTAAGATTGATCAAACCATTAAGCATTAACTGTTCTTTTCAATTAGCCTTATTTTCCTTGTCCCTTTCACTTTTTACTTATTAATGCTTTAGAAAGTATAGTAATAGATCAGACATTACAGAGGGTACATGTAGAACAAAATTAAGGTATTCAATCATGATTGTTATACCACATTGCAGTCCTCAATGTACTTGCTCAGATTACACATAGAAGCATATAGAGATATCCAAAGAAAAATGTTAAACATTACCTGCTACTTCCCAAAAAAACTGATAGAAATTTGTAGTACAGTCATCTTAGCTATCCTGTTATGATCTTCCCTTGACTTTTTTCCCCTCTTTTCTCCTTTCACTGATCTCCCTTGTTTATTCCTTCTGTTCAGCTTATTTCCATTTTACTATATCTATCTTACCTTTCAGATTTTATTTATTCTTTCAGATTCTTACTCTAAGGACACAGTATATTGTTTACACATTTGGATCTGATTTATTTCACTCATGAGTACAGCTCTAGTTGCATTTATTTATTGATAAAAGCCTCAAATTTATCTTTCTTTATAGCTGTGTAATACTCCATTGTGTAAAAAAAAAAAAAATACCTTTTTTCATCCTTTTCCCAGATTATGGAAATTTGGGTTGTTTCCAAGATTTAGCTACAATAAACTGTGTTGCTATCAACAACAGATGCATATATATCACTGTGGTATAATGTTTTTACTTCTTTTGGGAAACTACCCAGGAGGGGACTAGCTGGATTGAGTTGGACTTCCAGGCCTAATTTTTTGAGGAGTCACCACACTGTTTTCCACAGTGGTTGCTCCAGACTGCACTTCCACCAACAGTGGAGAAGGTTCTTTTTTCCCCACAACTTCTCCAGCATTTGTTATTAGTTTATTTCTTTATGATAGCCATTCTTTCTGAAGTGAGACAGTATCTCACTGTTATTTTAATTTGTATTTCTCAAATTACCAGTGCTGTGGAACATATTTTCATGTATTTATTTAATATTTGCATTTCTTCTTTTGACAAGTGTGCATTCATCTCAGGTGCCATTTATTGATTGGGTCTTTGACTTTGAGGGGACCTGATTTTTTTTAGTGCTTTACATATTGTAGATAGAAGTCTGCGAGTGATTGTTGGTTAACATTTTGTCCCAATTTGTGGGCTGTCTTTTCATTCTGTTGGTGATTTATTATGGCTTGCAAAAACTTCTCAATGAGATCCCAGTTGTTAATTCTTTGAAATATTTCCCGTGCAGTTTGGTTTTTGTTCATGAAGTCTCTGCCTACCCCTACACCTTCAAGATTTCTACCTGATTTCTCTTCCAGTGGATTTAGTGTTTCTGTTTTAATGTTTAGACCTTTAATCCATTTGATTTTAGTTTAGTGTATGTCCATAGACCTGGGTCTAGTTTTTATTTTTAGCATGAGGAGAGCCACTTTTTCAGCACCATTTGTTAAAGAGGCTAACTTTCTTCCAGTGAGCATGTTTGGTCCCTTTATCAAAGATAAAGTGGCTGAGTGTGTTTCTAGTTGTGTCTGCATCTTCTAATGTGTTCTATTGATGCCTGTTTTTTTCCAGTACCATGCTTATTTTATCAAGGTAGCTTTGTAGTGTAATTTCAACTCAGGCTTTGTAACGCCTCCTGCCTTGCCTTCATTGCCCAGGATTGCCTTTGCTATTCTGGTTCCAAATAAATTATAAGAGTATTTTCTGTGGATCTATGCGGTATGTTGATGGTATTTTAATTGGGATTGCATTAAGTCTGTATAACAATTTTGGAAGTATGGCCATTTTCACAATATTGGTTCTTCCTATTCAGGATCAAGGAATATCTTTCCATTTTCTGAAATGCTCAATTTTTTTAGAGTATTCTAATTTTCATTGTATAAATCTTTCACTTCTCTTGTTATATTATCTCCTAAATATATTTTAGGTGGATGCTGTAGTGAAGGGTATAGTTTCTCTAATTTCTCTCTCAGTAAGTTTGTTATCTACGTGGAAGCTATTGATTTTGGGTTTTGACTTGGTATCCTACTATGCCACTGAATTTGTTTCTTAATTCTAGGAGTTTCCTGGATTTTGGGGTGGGGGTCTCTAATTTAGAGTATCATGTTATCTGCCAGTAATGATAGTTTAATTTCTACTTTTCCAATTCTTATTCCTTATATTTCTCTCTTTTCTAATGGCTCTGGCTATTCCCAAGCAACATTGTATAGGAGTGGTGATAATGGACATTCTTATCTGGTACCTGATTTTAGAGTAACAGCTTTCAGCTTTTGTCTATTTAGAATGATGTTAACTGTTCATTTGTCATATTTAGCTTTTTATGTATTTAGTACAGGGTTTACATAGTCTCACTACAAAGATCAGACTCATAGAGATCCTCCTGTTTTCAGCCTCCTAAGTGCTGAGATTACAGGTGCATACCAACATGCCCAGTCCCAATCGCTGTTTCAGTATTCCCTAGGGGTGGGGCCATCACAGCACACCGGGAATCGAACCCCAGTCCCTGCATCTGCCTAAGCAGGTGCATTAATCTGCTGAGCTACCTGGACAGCCCTATTTTTCATCTATAGCTTTTATCATATTGAGGTATATGCCAACTATTCTGATTTTCTGTAGGGTTTTTATCATGAATGAGTGTTGGACTTTGTCAAAAGCTTTTTCTGCATCTATCAAAATGATCATGTGCTTTCTGATTATAGCTCTATTGATATGATGTATTACATATGCAAGGAGCATAGATTTCATATGTTGAATCATCTTTGCATCCCTGGGATGAATCCTACGTGGTCATGGTGCATAATCTTCCTGATGATTTGATGCATTCTATTTGCTAATATTTTATTGATGATTTTTGCATGTATGTTTATGAAGGAGATTAGACTGTAATTCTTTTTTTGGTTGCATCTTTCTCTGGTTTTGGTATCAGTATAATACTTGCTTCAAGAAATGAATTAGGGAGTACTGCTTCTTTTTCAATTTCCTCGAAGAGCTTAAGGAGTATTGGAATTAAATCTTCTCTAAATTTCTTGAAGAATTCAGTTGTAAATCCATCAGAACCTGGGCCTTTCTTTCTTTTTCTTTTTTTAATGTATTTGGTTGTTACAGAGTCTCACTATACAGCTTAGAATCATGGCAATCCTCCTGCTTCATCCTCCCCAGTACTGGATTACAGGCTTGCACCACTATGCCTGGACTCTGGTCAGCTCAGCCCACCCTGAGCATGAGCGTGGCATAGCATGTGGTTCCAGGGATCAAACCCCAGTCCTTGTCTTGCCTAAGCAAGCAGTTTAGTCCACTGAGCTATTTTGCTGACTCTTGTTTGTTTTGTTTTTGAATCAGGGTCTCACTACACAATTTAGACTCATAGTGATCCTCTTTTCTCAGCTACACACTGGGATTATAGGCATGTACCACCATGCCTAGTTCCAGGGCCAACACAACATGCTTGGTGTTTTAGTCCAACATAGCATGCAGTACCAGAGATCAAACTCAGGACCTTGAAGCGGCCAGGCACTGGCCACTGAGCTACCTCTGCAGCCCAGCTGTTCTTTGTTGGTAAGATTTTTAAATTGCATTTTCAATTTCGCTGGCTGATACTGGATTATTCAGAATTTTTATATACTCTGGATTCAGTTTTGGTAATTTGTACCTATCTAGGAATGTGTTCATTTCTTCTGTGCTTTCCATTCTGTGAGAATAAAGATTTTCAAAGTATCTATTGATGATCTGAATTTCCTCAGGATCTGTAGTAATTTCAACCTTTTCATTTCTTATTGCTTGAATTTGAGGTTTTTTTTCTTTCTTCTTTTTGATGAGGTTGGCTAAGGGTTTATCTATTTTATTTAATTTTTCAAAGAATCAGCTCTTTAATTAATTCTTTGTATTATTTCCCTTATCTCAATTGGATTAATTTCTACTCTAATCTTTCTAAGATTAGAGCCTCCCATCTTTTGGGCTCTTGTCTTGGTTTGAACATCTTTTCGAGAAGCTTGGGGTGTAGCATTAGGATATTTGTTTGTTCTCCTGTTTTCCTAAGGTATGAGTTCACTGCTGTGTTTCCCTCTAAGAACTACTTTCATTGCATCACACAAATTCCAGTAAGTTATATTTAACTTAACTTTGGGTTGTAGATATTGTTTATTTAATTTCATCTGTAACCCATTGGTTGCTGAGTGGGGTATTCAATTTCCACGTGTTTATGGAACTTTTGTAGTTTCTTTGTTATTAATTTACAGTTTCATTTCACTATGGCCAGATAATAAGCATGAGATAATTTCTGTTTTCTTGCATTTACTTAAGCAAGATCTATGAACTAGTATGTGGTCTATTTTGGAGAACATTCCATGTGCAGCTAAAGAAAATGAATATTCACATGTTACTGAGTAAAACTCTATAAATGTCTACTTCATTGATGTGTTCAAAGGTTTCGTTCAGTTCTATTGCCTATTTGCTAATTTTTTTGTCTAGTTGACCTATCTCTTTGAGATAATGTGGCTTTAAGGTCTCTCTTAAGATTTATAATTGGTTATTAGATTTTTTATGTCCTTTAAAATTTTTCTTATACTGCTTGGTGTTCCCATATTTGATGTGTACATATTTATGTTTGCTATCACTTCCTCTTGAAGTTTTACCCTAACAAGTATGTTGTGACCTTCTTGATCTTGTCTGGTC